>JAENPR010001311.1:0-174256 GCA_018135685.1 Themeda triandra | reverse complement strand
GCCTATTTGACCAGATTAAAGCCTATAATCCCAACCCTGATATGCATTTTCATGTTCTTCGTTTCATTGATGGGTTGCGTGATGATCTTAAGTTGGTAGTAGCAATGCAAAATCCTACCACACTGGATACTGCAATTTCTTTGGCTCTCACGCAGGAGGAACTGACTGGCATGATGCACAAGTCGGAGGCCAAGCATGGGTATCGTCCATATAATAAAGCTGCTCCGATGCCATTGAAGCCAGCCACTGAAGCCAAGCCTATAGGCGACAACAGTACTACTCCAGTGGTGGATGAAAAACTGCTTGCACTCAGGAAAATGAGGAGGGCTCAAGGTTTATGTGAAAGATGTGCAGAAAAGTGGTTCAGAGGCCACAAATGTGCTCCCCAGATATCCTTACATGCTATGCAGGAAGTGTTGGATTTGTTTCATCTGGTCCTTCTGAGCAGGTGTTCTTGGCCATATCTCATGATGCCAGGATGGGTGGACATGGTACTAAAACCATCAGGTTTCAGGGAGAAATTCAGGGCATTCCTATTGTGATTCTGGTGGATTCAGGCAGTTCTTCTTCATTCCTTGCTGAATCAGTGGCCAGCCAGTTACCTCAGGTACAGCAGTTACCTATTCAGGCTACTGTTAAGATTGCTAATGGTCACTTGATGCACTGCAGAACTTTTCTTAGTCAGTGTACTTTTTCTATGTCTGGCCATGATTTCACACATGATTTGAAAGTACTGCCTCTGGATTCTTATGACCTCATTCTGGGCATGGATTGGTTGGAGCTATATAATCCTATGGCAGTTCATTGGGGAGAAAAGTGGTTGTCTCTACCAAAAGAAGGTCAATCGGTGTTGCTTCAAGGACTTGATGCTCCTGAAAATTCAGAAATGGTATTTCAGTTGTTGGCAGTGGAGTTGCAGTCTGCTGATGACTTAGTGGATCCAGTACCTGATGACATCAAGGGCATTCTGTCAGAATTTCCTACTGTCTTTTCAGTGCCCAACTCTCTTCCACCTGAGCGGCCATGTGACCATGCTATTCCATTGGTCAGTGGGGCTACTCCAGTAAATGTCAGAGCTTATAGATTCCCACCCAAGCTCAAGGATGAAATTGAACAACAAGTGCAAGCTATGCTTTCTCAAGGTCTAATTCAACCCAGTTCTTCTGCCTTCTCCTCTCCAGTCTTATTAGTCAGGAAAAAAGATGGATCATGGCGTTTTTGTGTGGATTATCGATATCTGAATGCTTTGACTGTCAAATCAGTATATCCTATACCAGTCTTTGATCAGTTGGTGGATGAGCTTGGGCAAGCATCTTGGTTTTCCATACTTGACCTGGATGCAGGATACCATCAGATCAGACTGAAATCAGGTGAAGAACATAAAACTGCTTTCTCAACACATGCTGGGCATTATGAGTTCACTGTGGTTCCCTTTGGCCTATCTGGAGCTCCTGGCACCTTTCAGGGTGCAATGAATATCACCCTCCATCCAGTTCTCAGGAAGTTTAGCATAGTTTTCTTTGATGACATCCTCATTTATAGCAATTCATATGAGGAACATCTTACTCACTTGCATCAGGTACTATCTCTACTGGCCAAGGATCAATGGGTGGTTAAATTAAAGAAGTGCAAGTTTGCCAAACAGGAAATACACTATTTGGGTCATGTTTTGAGTGGAAAAGGAATACATACTGATCCTGCCAAGATCTCTGCAGTCATGAGTTGGCCAGTTCCAACTAATAGCAAAGAACTCAGAGGGTTTTTGGGCTTAGCAGGATACTACAGAAAATTTGTCAGAAACTTTGCAATCATTGCTAAACCTCTGACTAACCTGCTGAAAAAGTATACTCTGTTTGTCTGGACTGCAGATCATCAAGTGGCCTTTGAGACACTCAAACAAGCTCTTTGTTCTGCTCCAGTACTTGCCATTCCCAATTTCAGCAAAGTGTTCTCAATTGAAACTGATGCTAGTCATGTGGGAGTAGGGGCTGTGTTACTGCAGGATGGACATCCATTAGCATATGTCAGTAAACCACTGGGTGTCAAGAATCAAGGGCTTTCTGCATATGAGAAAGAATACATGGCTATCTTAGTGGCTGTTGATCAGTGGAGATCATATTTGCAATTAGCTGAATTCAACATTTACACTAATCAGCAAGCTCTGGTGCACCTCAATGATCAGAGATTGCATACTATGTGGCAGCAAAAAGTTTTCACTAAGTTGCTGGGTTTGAACTATAAGTTGCTGTACAAGAAGGGGTCTGAGAACAGTGCAGCTGATGCCCTCTCCAGAAGACCACACCCTGATACTTGTTTTGCTATATCAATTGCCACTCCATTGTGGTGTGAAGATATTATAGCAGGCTATGCTCTGGATCCTCATGCTACTTCACTAATAGCCCAATTGGCTGTTAACCCATCAGCTAGCCCTGACTACACTTTGGACAATGGCATTCTTAGGTTCAAGGGCAAGATTTGGGTGGCCACTCAGGTATTCCTGCTACTATTAAGAGGATTCAGTCTATTTTTGCTTGGCCAGTCCTAAGGAAGCAGGTGGCTGAGTTTGTACATAGTTGTCCTATCTGCCAGCAAGCTAAGTCTGAGAGGGTCAAATATCCAGGGTTGCTACAGCCCTTGGAAGTTCCAACATCAGCTTGGCAAGTGGTATCTTTGGATTTTGTGGAAGGCTTACCAAGTTCCAGTGGCTACAATTGCATTTTGGTTGTGGTTGACCTGTTCTCCAAATACAGTCACTTTCTACCATTAAGACACCCATTCACTGCCCTATCAGTGGCCAAGGTTTTCATGAAAAATATATATAAGTTGCATGGATTACCAAAAGCTCTAGTGTCAGACCGTGACAAGATTTTTACCAGCAATTTGTGGAAAGAACTCTTCACTCTTTCAGGCGTGGAACTCAGGCTCAGCTCAGCCTACCACCCACAATCTGATGGCCAGACTGAACGAGTAAATCAGTGTATGGAACAGTTCTTGCGTTGTTTTGCTGCAGCTGCACCAACTAAGTGGGAAGATTGGCTGCACTTAGCTGAGTTCTGGTATAACTCTACATGGCATTCAGCTCTGAACATGTCTCCTTTCCAAGCATTATATGGCAGTACACCTACTCAATTGGGAATTGACTTCTCTTCAGCTGTTACTATTCAGAAGCTTGGTGATTGGGTTCAGCAGAAGAATACAATGCAGTCTCTGATCCATCATCAGTTGTCTCGGGCTAAGCTGAGAATGAAGCACCAGGCTGACAAGAAGAGAACTGAACGCTCCTTTGATGTGGGCACGTTCGTTTATGCGAAGCTCCAACCATACATTCAAAGCTCGGTGCTTCTCATGCTAATCAGAAGCTATCCTACAGGTTTTTCGGTCCATATCAGATCAAGTCCAAGATTGGGACCGTTGCTTATGAGCTTGCACTACCTGCTACATCTTCTATTCATCGAGTTTTCCACGTCTCCCAACTCAAACTGGCTGTACCTGTTGACCACCCTGTGCAACAGCTTCCTGAATCACTGGACAACTTGCAAGTTCCTCTTCGTCTACTGCAGAAGCGTGTGGCCAAGGTAGGCACTGACGTCCGTCTTCAAGGACTAATCCAGTGGTCTAATATGAGTGCAGCAATGGCAACTTGGGAAGATTTGGAGGCGCTTCAGCAGCGTTTTCTCAGAGCACCAGCTTGGGGGCAAGCAGGCTCTCATGAAGGGGGGGATGTTAGCAGGCCCATTCCTACTAACGAACTTGAGGCCCAGCAATGCCCAAGAAGGGGAAGCCGCCTTCGCCTGGAGAATCCGCGCGTCCGCGGGCCGGAGTGGAATTGAAGCCACGGCGTCGGTATAAGAGGCGAAGCAGCAAAGGAGAACGCATCATCAAAATTATCAGAAACTTATTCATTACCTTTCATCAGCTGTTCTTATTCCAGTAGCATAGAGGAACTACTTTTCCCCATTTCGAATTCCTGCTGTAATTGAACTCGTACAATTTCAATTCATCAGTTCATCGTCTAGCTCCGATTACTCGTAGCTAACACGCGAGTCGCCTCTCATTCAAAAAAAAAAAAACAACGCGAGCCGCCCAATCTCGTACCTCTAGTGCTGGAGCAGGAGCAGCGGTTGAGGGCTGGCGCTGGGCAGCGGCGCGGCAGACCTCCATTACCGTATCTTGCATTACCTTTGCCCTGAGCTCGTTAATTTGGTACCATGTTCAACGCCTGGCGGCTGACCTGTGTTTCTGTACTCACAATGGTCTGTCTCAATAAGTATAGAATTACTAAAGTACCGTTAATTATAATTAATCGTTGCTTTCTGTGATCAACAACAGTGTGCAACTGTGAAGAGTAAATCGTAGTTTTGCATATGCAGCTACTGCAATGGAACAACGAGGCATCAGGTTGTCTCTACTGGATTCACAACAAACAAAAAGGCTGAGCTTTTACCCCACGGAGACACCCCTGATTCCGAACGTGGTGAAGTCATAGGACGAGTCGTTGATCTCGGAACCGTAAGATTTCCGCTTCCGCCGGAGCACGTCCCTGTGCTCGGCCTCCGTCCTCCCGGGGGACATTGCCACGAACGCCGCGCGGTCCTCCAGAACCACCGTGGTACAACAAGCACTGCAGGAGCCCCTTGCCGTCGATGCGGCCCTGCGAGAGGGCGCGGCGCAACGCGGTGCGGGCAGGCGTCCTCGAACACAATCCATCCACTGCCTGCCGTCGTCTTCCCGTCCATGCATCCGCGCCGATGCACCAGCCAGCGGTGCGCGTCGCCATGTGGCCGGTGCGGGATCGCTGCTGCTGGAGGCGGGGCGGCCGGAGTGGCTGGACGCGGGGCTGCATGGCGGCTGGGGCGGAGAAGAAGCAGCACCCACGCACGACCGTGATAGGAAGGACCGTGATTCACGTAACGAGGAGAGGGAGCAACACCCACGCGATTCCCGACTGCGATAGGGTGGGACGTCGCTGATTTCTCGCGGGTGTCGCCGATGGGTTTCCTTGCGCGAGGGAGACTTTAGCGGGATGAGGAGGACCCGATCTTGATCGTCGGATTTGAGTGAGTATCGAGAGAGAAGGCTGAGAAGAGATCTGGATGGTTAATTTTGTATGTAGTTAATTCTTTGGTTACATTTTTTTGTGTGAGTGGAGGAGCGTCATCATCTCAGTAGGAAACGTTTTATGGGGTGGACTTAGCAATGTTTGTGTTGGTGCATTAGTAGGGTTGATGAACTCTCAAATCTGTAATTTGCCATCTGCTAATTTGAATTATGACTAAAGGGGCATATTGACTGATGAAACAAATATATCAATAACGCTTATGTCCCTTTGCATTATGTATGCTGATGCTCTATCTAGTAGTAATGTAGCACATCTTAATTTTTGGGAGCAAACGTAGGCAAAGCTGTGGCACTAGATATCTATATATCCTGAAACAAGATGTCAGTGAACATATTGAGCCTGCTAGACGGTTTTTGTACGTCAAATGCATTTAATTGTCGGCACATATGTTGAGTCCATCATTGATGCTGCTTATGAGGTTGTCCTTCCATGCAAGTGGCAATAAAGCCATGTGAATACTAATTTACTACAAACAAATTCCAACGAGTCGGAGTCTAAATATTCTTTTCTATTATGCATACAACTCAATAGAAGAAACCACTTTCTCCCCAGTAAGGGGTAGTAGTTTAGTGGAACTTGAGGTAGGATGTTCAAATGA
Source organism: Themeda triandra (assembly GCA_018135685.1). Taxonomy (NCBI): domain Eukaryota; kingdom Viridiplantae; phylum Streptophyta; class Magnoliopsida; order Poales; family Poaceae; genus Themeda; species Themeda triandra. The sequence goes on along the minus strand of JAENPR010001311.1, from coordinate 168,539 downwards.
ATCAGGAGGAACCAGCCATTTTATGGGAATGGGAGGCAAAAGGAAAATACTTATTAGATGGTGGCAAATATATGGTGACATGGCATGGGCGGGGGCCTCCAAATTGTGAGATCATACTCGTTGAGGCGTTGTACCTCAACCTCTTTATGTCCCTGTTTGTGCAACTGTTGCTTCTATTCTGTGCATATATCATGTCCAGCGTGAAAGAGCTGCCGAGCAAAATAATCTGCGGGCATCTTGCACCAGTACAAAAACGATTTTCCGCAACGATCACCAAAGGCTCTCCATGTCGGGCTCTTTTTTTGCCAGTTGCGGCAACTCCCAGGATTTACCACAGCGGGCATTTCAAGATGTCCGGCATGGAAAATAGCTATTTACCGCAGCCGGCATCCTTAAAGCCCCGCCACGGTTAAGGCAACAACCTAACTAGCCCGAAGACAGCCCATTACCACACTGACGTATAAAAGGAGGCACTTAGGGTTTTGTCCCTCAATTCCTCTCCCCGTAGTGCGGATATCGCCTCTCTCCCCGTCTCCGCCTCTCACGCGCGACCGACGTCCACTCTGCCTTCCCTCCGCCTCCACCTCCTCCTCTCCACTCCTGCTCTTCTCCTCTCCACCTCCGACTCCCTCACTCCACCAGTCCCACTCCACTATTTCACAGCCGCTGGACCCTCCCTACCTCGCGACTTCCTCCACCCCCGTAGGCGCCGTCCGCCTCGGCTGGTCCGTCTACCAGTACGACATGGATGAGCAGCAGCGGGACTTCATCCTGCGTGCCCACTCCATCTACCAGTGCGCGCTCAACGTCCCTCTCGACCGGGACGAGCAGATCCGAGGCCGAGATCTGGCGATGGAAGGCCGTCTCCACCTCCGGCGATGACAGATCTGGCCGATCAACGACGGGGGCATCTCCAAGATGCGGCCGCGTTCGGGATCGACATTGCATGGCCACCACGTCGCGGATCCACGGCAGCATGTTTCGACTTAGCATCTTTCGGCTTAAGTTTTGAAATCTTTTTCAACGGAAAGCAGCATGTTCCTTGGATTAAAAAGAAGTGATATTTTCCACAAAACTTTGCGTAAGACAGGGAAACTTAGGGTAAAAAAAACTCAAATGCACTATAAATTTGGAATGCTGCAATGTTTTCATGGTTCTGAAGTTAGAAAATGTAAAAGACCATGTTGGCTCTCAGCATGATATATTCATGCACGCATCCAATTAGCTAAGTTTGAGAATGCTTAACAATAAATAACCCTACCAGAAATTTTCACAGTAATTCATACTATAAGAGAATGATATATTTCCTCCACCTGTACCTCTGATAACATGATGGCCGGTTGTTTTTATATTTATTGTGTTCTCCATTTCCAGAACAGTGAGCTCCACAAACTTGAAGCATCTAGCAATGTGTGGACTAGAGGAACAGGAAGGATCAAAAGGGCTAGAAAAGTCTGGCCATATTATGAGTGGGATTAAGAGGCAAACAGGAAACAGAGAACACCATGGATCTCAACTTGAGAGCATGCTGAGAGTAGAAGAACACTTGAGGGCAGCTAAGAGCAAGTCCGCATTGTTCTTCCTATCTCTTTATTATGGACCCACTAGACTGCTCCAGACACATATGTGCCCGAGCCGTTGGGACCGATGTGGTTAGGCATCTAGGGACATCAAAACGTTATTTGTAATATCCGAGAGATATGCAACGGCCTAAAAAAAAGAAATAGGAGTCATGTAATCGATGACGTTCCATGGCAAAAACATGTTTGCTGTAGTCCAGTATGTGTTCATCATCACAGATATTTTATTATAAAATAACAGTACCATTGTACCCGGTGGTGCAATGTATTCACCGGTTTTGATGTTAAAAAATTTGAAGGACTAAAAAGGACTGCCAGACTGGCTAAACATGATATAAATAAAACTATTTGATAAGTTAGCTAAGATTGAGAATGCCAGACAATAAAGGATTCTACCAAAAATTTCATTCTAATTGATAATATAAGAAAAACAATTAGTTCACCATGTGAACTTCGCAATAACAAGCTCGTGGGTTGCTTATATTGTGTTCCCGGTTCCAAGAACAGTGAGCTCCCCACACTTCAAGGATTCAGCAAAGTCAAGAGGAAGGATCCATAGGGCAGGAAATTATAGTCTGCTAGGGTATGATCGGGATTACGTGCAAACGGGAGTAGAGAACATTAGGCCCTTCACTTCAAAATCCTCCATGGTACATCAAGATGAAGAGGAAAGATCCAATGGTCTCAAAATTATTCTCTGCTACAGTATAGTTGGGTTTACGAGGCAAATAAGAAATAGAGACACCGGGCCCTCCGCATAGAAATCTTTGATGGCATAATAAGAATAGAACACCTCCGGCTTCTGTAGATCATGATCACCTGGCAGTCATGGCATTGGGAAGCTGGTGGCCAACAACACCACTACCTCGACTTCAGTGGCATGTTGAGAGAAGAACACTAAGCCTTCGTTGTTTGGACGTAATTGTTAGTTATGGACTGAAATCTGCGCTCCAACCACTCCTACCACTCCTACCACGAAGCATACTATGTAACCATCTGTGAAACATTGAAAATATCAGAGAGAATGATGGAGCTCTGTCCCCCAAGATTCTCTACAAAAACACATACTATATATGTTCCCATCCTTCTTTTTCAGTTAAAACGAGAACAAGCACATAGGGATTAACTCAAAATGTCTTTTCATTCTCTTGTCAACTTGGATCTGGTAGTGTCTCATATGTTCAGTGTTAGAAGCACAAACTAGCAAAGCGGCAGCATAGTATGTTCATCATGCTAAAAACAAAAAACAAAACAGAAAGTTTTGGAGCGCTGTCCGTAGATTCTATAGTATGTGCTCATTCAATTGTTATTTAATATTATTCAATACAGCCTGCCAGTCTAATGACTACCTGTTCTTGATTGGCCCCTTAGTAATGACACAGATAGTGCGCCAAGTCCCTTGTATTTTTTAAGGCCAGTCTCAATGGTGTTTTATGAGAGTTTCATGCACATTAAATATGCTGATGTGGCACTATATTAATGAAGAGAGATTAAGAGAGATGATAGAGTTTCATGGGAGCAGAGAGAGTTTCATCCCCATGAAACTCTTATGCACTGTTCCCAAAAAATTAATGCATTGGAAACTATGCAGTGAAATCCCACTGAGACTGGCCTAAGAAACCGTATAGCCTCTATTGATGGCATTAAGATGACCAGCTAGCATTGATCTGACCAGTGAAACTTCCAGACACTCCAGTTGCTCCTGGCAGACACATGCTAATCCAATATGGGATCAACTACCACGTGACAGATATATTCATGGTACTAAGGCTAGTCTCAATGCATAGTTTCATGACACAGTTACCAAGACTACAAACTAGGTAACCGTGCCAGATGAGTTTCATGGGGATGAAACTTCTCTCTCATCTGATGAAACTCCCTCATTTAATGACTCTGGCAAGTCAGCAATTTGCTGATGTGGCATCCTATTTAATGTGCATGACACACCCATGAAACATGCATTGAGACTAGCCTAACGAGCAAACCTTTATTAATTGCACGATATGTTATATTTATACGAGTAAATGCACTAAAATAGAAAATGAGCTAATAGCAATCCCAATACAAATGATAAAAAGGAAGTACTCCCTCCATCTTGAATTAAAAAGCATCCTAGCTATTTTAAGACAAAATAACGAGATAGCGATAGATGCATATACCCCTCACTTAGCTTCCTAATATAATTAAATCTGATCCGATTCTACATGGTTGTTGGGAGCAATCTATGTTTCCTTATACAAAATATGGAAACAACAATCAACCACAATCATACACTATTTTTATTAAGGAAAAAATATCATCATGCCTCCCAAATACACTATATTTAGGGACACCAACCAAAAGCCAAGATGCTCTTTAATTCAGGACGGAGGGAGTAGTCACCTATAGCTCAATTTATGTACTATATATACATTGGTCTTAGTTTCACCTCTAGCTGCCCAAACAATACTACCAGTGTATAACTAATACGAACAGGATAGATGGATGGTAAGAGTGTGAAATAAATGTGCAAGCATAAACTGTTCGGAATGGGAGGCCAAGGGGAAGTGGAAATTTACGTTGGAACCAACGAAATCCCAGCATCAGAAACTTCCATGCCTGTAAAAATTGTGCACATGTGGCTCTGCAACTATATCCCTGAAGGTGCACTATTCCATACGGGCCCTTTTACTAGAGGCTTGGACCAGTCAGGGCAACAGACCATGATGATAGTACAGTGTGTAACAGTGTAGGTCGTTGTGCAATGGATGGCATTTTCGTGTAGGACTTAGCATTTTTTCCATTCTATCTGTGTGGTGGTTTATCTATGCTGAAGGCGAGCTTGGCTAGATGGACCAGATAAATCTGTGAGCTGAGTGGTGGAACCAATGTGACTGAACTTATATGTGAAAACCAGAGAATTCCTCTCTCAGGCCTCGCCGGATCTCCCTCTCTTAGGCCTGCTAATGGGTCGAGGATTTATGGGTTAGGTTCTAGCCTGGGGTTCTTTGGATGGATTAGAATGGGTTTCAGTGTCTAGCGGGTTGGGGTGGTTGGGTTAACAGCAAATGCCGGTTGAGATGGGTTGGGGCAGGTTTGAATGGGTTTCAACGCATGGTACATCTCTTAAATTTTGCATGGCCAGCGGTAAAATGTTGTTCTTCGAGGAGGCGGTAGGCCTTGTTCAGTCACAATGATAGCGTGGCAAGATGCTGCTGCTGGCAGTGGGATATTTTTATTTTATTTTATTTTTGATTATCAAGACTGACTCTATAATGCCCATTTTCAGCAATGGCAATAAAGATTAATATCACGGGTAATGCCCACTTTGACCAATAAGGTCCAAATCCGGTGCTGATGAGTTGTATGCCATTGCTGAACTTAGAGACTACTGCTCTGCTCTGGCATGACCCCCTTCACGAGCCACGGATTATATTGGCTCGTCGATGCCGACCATATCGAATTGGCGGGGGACAAACTCATTTGGTTAATTATGCAAACTGCACGGGAAGATCCAATTCTTTGGTAGCGGCTTCTTCATTTCGACAGGTTGAACTCCCGGGCAAACCACTTCAACAAGAACATCAAACCCATAGAAGATTCGTATTGCCCGACCTGTAGCGAGCTGCTGGATCGGAGACTGGTGATCATCTTTTCACCACTTGCCCTCGGTAATATGGTTGTTCGAGAAAAATGCCGTTGCTAAACTATTATTCAATGGAAATATGGACATATCAGTATTACACATTAACTCTTGTGAGGCCCGTTTTTCATTTGTTGTGTGGATGCTCGCTCTAGTAACAACCATTGCTACGCAAAATATCTATACGTACCATGCCATGTAATACTAGTCTTCTAAATGCCATAAACTATCTGGAGTGACGTTTATTGATAAAAGGCCATTGTCCACGTGTAATTGGCAGTCAGTGTTTTCGGGCATCAACTACCTGTGCAGATCTTCCTTGCAATGTATTATTATTTTGGAAGATGAGTGGGTAGCAGCGATAAAATGAAACACCTCACTACAACATGTCTCTTGATTAAAGGCATTTTTATAAAACTGTCTCAATTTCCTTTAATTTAAAGGCATTCTTATCAAAAGACTTTAAAACCATTATATTTACAGGCAAATTTTAAAAACGCTTTTAATTACCTGTAGCATTGGAGGCAATTTTTTATAAAACGCCTACAATTACTCTAGTTTTTCAGGCGTTATTTCAAAACGCCTTCTAATCCTCTGATGATACAACCGACCAGGCCATGTACAAATCGCGGCTTCAACGCACTCACCTCCCACGCAGTACAGACTCTTCGTCCCGACGCACGCCAGCTCTCAGTCTGGTTCCCACCTCCCTCCCCGTTGTTTTTCTGGTTTTTTTTGGGTAAACAACATCATCGTCCTCGACCGCTGGCCGTCTCACTGCCCTCGACCGGTGGCGGCGCTGCCCTGCTCCCTCGACTGATGATGGCCCTGGCGGTGGCATCAAGCCCTCCTCCGGCCGCTGCTGCCTGAACGCGGTCGCGGCCAGGCCGGGGCTGTTAGCTCGAGTCAGTCTGTAATCATTGTCAGAGTCGTGTCATTAGCATGTTCAGTTCTTAGATGCATTAGGTGTGACATTGCTGTTTAGTTTGTAACAGTCATCATGTTTAGCTTAGCGTAGAACCAGGACCGTTCGAGGATATGCACGATCGGGTCCTGGCCGCAGAAGAAGGAGTCCCCCGTCATGGCCGCGTCTCTGCATGTCGCACGACCGCCGAGAATAACGGTGATCTGTGCAGTCGTGGAACCGTGGCGGGGTGGGGGGCGAAAGCCCGTGTATCCATAAGTGAATCAATGCATCGAAAAGCACTGCGCTCCGCGGTGTGGAAAAACAACTTTTGTTCATCGTCTACCTCGCGCTCTCTCTCGCACTCGCATTCTCGGTAGGGCTTTAGTGTCCGCGGTCACCACCTGCCGGTGCCGCGGCGTCGCCGGACTCCTCGCCGGAGTCGCGGTTCCAACAATCTGGTATCAGAGCCGGTTTATGCAATACGGGGGGTCGATCAGTCCCCCGCGTGAGCGACCGAAGAAGGTACGAGTGATCCCGAGAAGATCGGCGGCGGCGGAGATGGGCGACGTTGGAGCATCGGGGTCCGGCGGTTCCGGCGTCAGAGAAAGCTCCCTGGTCTGGCCTATGCTGGATCGTGGGAACTACACCGAGTGGGCCATGATCTTGCAGTGCAATCTGGAGGCACTCGAAATCTGGCACACAATCGAGCCGGGCACCAACGTGAAGCGGGCGCATGATCGTCAAGCCATGGCGGCGCTGCTGCGGTCAGTGCCAAAGGAAATGTGGCAGACCCTCGGCCGGAAGACGACGGTCAAGGAGGCGTGGGAGGCGGTTGAAAGGCTGCGTCTCGGCGCTGATCAGGTCAAGGAGGTGAAGGCTCAGAGGCTCCTGCGCGAATTCGAGAACATCGGGTTCAAAGATGGCGAGACCATCGACGAATTCGGCATGAGGATCACCAACCTCGCCGCGGAACTCAAGACCATGGGGGAGACAGTGGAAGATGCGCGCGTGATCAAGAAATTTATGCGCGTTGTGCCTTCGCGTTTCAGTCCCGTGTTCGTCTCAATTGAGATGTTCTGCGATCTGAAGAAGATGACTGTCGAAGAATTGGTCGGAAGACTGCGTGCGGCGGAGGAACGCCTGGATGACAAGACCGAGCCGATCGTCGACAAGATGGGCCGCCTCATGATGGCCGAGGAGGACTTCTTGGAGAAGCACAAGCACCGCTTCCAGCAAGGTCCGAAAGACGGTGGTTCAGGCTCAAGCAGCGGCGGCTCAGGACGTGGAGGCCATGGCAACCGTGGTGGTCACCACAAGGGCAAGGCGGCGGCGCGCCCAGACAACAACGGCGGTGAGGAAGTTAAACTCACCTCCGAGGGTACTCCAAGGCGCAAAGGCCGATGCCAAAACTGCAACATATATGGACATTGGGAACAAGATTGCAAGCGCCCGAAGAGGGAGAAGAAGAAGGATGCCAGACAGGCAGAAGCCAACGTCGCCATAGGCGGCCTGGATCGAGGGGAGCTGATGCTGGCGTCGTGCAGCCTCGACGTCGTGTGCAAGCCGACCCAAACTATCCATCTGACAAAGAAGGTCAGTCCTGTTGATGTACCTGAGGGGGTGTGGGTGTTGGACACTGGTGCAAGCAACCATATGACAGGCACCAGGTCAGTGCTCACCCAACTTGATGAATCAGTTCAAGGAACAGTGCGTTTTGGTGATGGTTCCAGAGTCGACATCAAGGGAATCGGCTCCACGGTAATGCAGAATCGTCATACTGCACATAAGGTACTGACAGATGTTTATTATATACCCAAGTTAAAAAGCAACATCATTAGTCTGGGTCAGCTAGAAGAAAAAGGTTTTAAGGTGACTCTGGGAAATGGGAGGCTATGTGTGTTTGATCAAGTAGGCACTTTGATGATTGCTGCTCCTAGACAAGGCAACAGAATGTATCTTGCTAAGTTTCAGTTAGACAAACCTGTCTGTTTTCTTGCACATTCTGAAGATACATCATGGCTGTGGCATGCTATATATGGGCATTTGAACTTTAGAGCTTTGAGTGATCTGGGTGCAAAGAAAATGGTAGAGGGGATTCCTACTGTTGCAAGAATTGACAAAATCTGTGATGGCTGTGTTCTAGGAAAACAACATAGAAAGCCTTTTCCTCAAATTGCAAAATTCAGAGCTGCTAGTGGACTTGAGTTGGTGCATGCAGATCTTTGTGGGCAGATCACACCAAAATCATTAGGGGGTGCATCTTACTTCCTCTTGGTAGTAGATGACTTCAGCAGATTCATGTGGGTGGAGTTGCTTAAAACAAAAGATCAAGCACTAGATTGTTTCAAGAAAATAAAAGCTAGAGCTGAGGTTGAAGCTGGGAACAGGATGAAAGCCTTGAGGACAGATAGAGGTGGTGAATTCAACTCTAGTTTGTTCACTGTGTTTTGCAATGAAAATGGGATCAAGCACTACACAACCACGCCCTACACACCACAGCAGAATGGGGTGGTGGAGAGAAGAAATCAAACAGTGGTTGAGATGGCTAGGTGCATGATGAAAGCCATGCATGTTCCTTCTGAGTTTTGGGGGGAGGCAGTCTGCACTGCAGTGTATGTTTTGAACAGATCCCCTACCAAGGCCATCAACAACATGACTCCCTTTGAAGCCTGGCATGGCAGGAAGCCCAGAGTGTCACACCTGAAAGTGTTCGGTTGTACTGCAAGTGTGAAATTGATTGGTCCAAATCTGACAAAGTTGTTAGACAGATCAAGGAAGATGATCTTCATTGGCTATGAGATAGGAACCAAAGGATACAGGTTCTATGATCCTACTACATCTAAACTGGTGGTGAGTAGGGATGTGATCTTTTCAGAGAATGAGCCATGGAAGTGGACCAATACTGATGGCAGTGAAGTGCAACTGCCTGATAGCTTCACAGTTGAGTATGAATTTGCTGAACCAAATCCGACAACAGAGATGGCTGGAAATGTACCTGCAGATGATGATGCACAGCAGGGGCCAGCTGATCATGGTGATGCTCCACACTCACCAGCACCATTACATCAATCTCCACACACCCCACACAGCCTACAAAATCAAGGGGGAGAGGCATCAGGAAATCAAAATCAAAATTCTGCAGAATCAGATGAGCAGCCTGTCAGGTTCAGAACTCTGGCAGATTTATTTGATTCCACTGATGTGATTACTGATTTTGAGTATAGTGGTGTATGCATGCTAGCAGCTGATGAGCCAAGAAATGTGGAGCAAGCTCTTGAAGAAAATTGCTGGAAAGAGGCAATGGAGACTGAGATGCAGTCAATTCTTCAGAATGGGACTTGGGACCTGTCGGACTTGCCTAGTGATCATAAGGCAATTGGGCTAAAATGGATTTTCAAGGTTAAAAGAGATCCAACTGGAGAAATTGTGAAACGCAAGGCCAGGTTAGTTGCAAAGGGCTATGCACAAATCCAAGGGGTAGACTTTGATGAGGTATTTGCTCCTGTGGCAAGGTTAGAGACTGTCAGACTCTTACTTGCTTTGGCAGCTCAAGGAGAGTGGGAAGTGCATCATATGGATGTAAAGTCTGCTTTTCTGAATGGTGAATTGCAAGAAGAGGTCTATGTGCAACAGCCACCTGGTTTTATAGATCCAAGATCATAGGGCAAGGTTCTGAAACTGAAGAAGGCACTCTATGGCCTGAAACAAGCTCCTAGAGCCTGGAATGCCAGACTTGATCAAGAGCTGTACAAGCTGGGGTTCTAGAGGAGTATTGAGGAAAATGCTGTGTATAAAAGAGGGTCAGGAAGGTCACTGCTGCTTGTTGGAGTCTATGTAGATGACCTGATAATTTGTGGACCAAACAGAACCTCATTGCTGAATCTAAGAAGCAAATGCAGATGAGCTTCAACATGAGTGACCTTGGGTTACTCAGTTATTACCTCGGTTTGGAGGTGAAACAAAAACCTGGAGAAATTAAGATCTGTCAAGGTGCTTATGCTCAGAAGATTGTGGAGATGGCTGGTATGAAGGGCTGCAACCCAGTTGACACCCCAATGGAGCAGCATCTCAAGCTGCTGCTTGGCAAGCCTGAACAAGTGTCAAATGCAACCAAATACAGAAGCATTGTTGGGAGCCTCAGATACTTGGTGAATTCCAGACCAGATCTAGCCTTTTCAGTTGGAATGGTTAGTAGATTCATGGAGTCACCAAACTCTGAACACTGGACAACAATCAAAAGAATCATAAGGTATGTTGCAGGGACAACTGAACTAGGCTACAAGTATGTCAAAGGGAGAAATGCAGAGCTACTTGGCTACACTGACAGTGATCATGCACGGGATATTGAGAAGAGGAAAAGCACTACTGGTGTTGCATTTTTCTCAGGTGATAATCTTGTCACTTGGAGTTCACAAAAGCAAAGAGTAGTGTCTCTGTCCTCCTGTGAATCAGAATATATTGCTGCTGCAACAGGAGCCTGTCAGGGTGTGTGGTTGAGCAGGTTACTAGCTGATCTGACCTGCACTGAGGTAAAGAAGTTCAGAATGCTGATTGACAACAAATCAGCCGAAGAACTAAACAGGAATCCAGTCTACCATGAGAGATCCAAGCACATAGATACCAGGTACCATTTCATCAGGGAATGTGTCTTTGATGGCACAGTGGAGCTTGAACATGTCTGCACAGATGACCAACTAGCTGACATTCTGACAAAGCCATTGGGCAGAATGAGATTTGCAGAGATGAGAAGGCAGTAGGGAATGGTGAAAGTCTGACAAGATTAAGGGGGTGATTTGTTAGCTCGAGTCAGTCTGTAATCATTGTCAGAGTCGTGTCATTAGCATGTTCAGTTCTTAGATGCATTAGGCGTGACATTGCTGTTTAGTTTGTAACAGTCATCATGTTTAGCTTAGCATAGAACCAGGACCGTTCGAGGATATGCACGATCGGGTCCTGGCCGCAGAAGAAGGAGTCCCCCATCTTGGCCGCGTCTCTGCATGTCGCACGACCGCCGAGAATAACGGTGAGCCGTGCAGTCGTGGAACCGTGGCGGGGTGGGGGGCGAAAGCCCGTGTATCCATAAGTTAATCAATGCATCGAAAAGCACTGCGCTCCGCGGTGTGGAAAAACAACTTGTGTTCATCGTCTACCTCGCGCTCTCTCTCGCACTCGCGTTCTCGGTAGGGCTTTAGTGTCCGCGGTCACCACCTGCCGGTGCCGCGGCGTCGCCGGACTCCTCGCCGGAGTCGCGGTTCCAACAGGGGCTTGGTGAGAAGCAGCGTGTAGACCAGATCCGGCGCGGTCATGACCAACTGTGGCCCGCCCCCCGGCCACCTCCCTGCCACCCCGTCCATCTCGGGTTGGCCTAGGACTGTCGGATCCATGCTATTGTCTCCATTCAAATATATAGCCGATTCAAAACATATTGTCTCCATGCTATTTCACTAGCGTTTGGTTTGACACCATTATTATGAGAGATTTTTTACAATAGTTGTGGAGAATTTCGATATCTCACAGCGACCGATCCGACGGCCAGAAAGGCCAAAGGCGATGGGAAGCGATGGGAGAGAGGCGACGGGAGGCGATTGCCCTGTCTATGACCGGTGGGCCATATGCTCTAAATCGCTTCCCATCGCCTCCAAAAATGAGAGAGGAGGCGATGCCAAATAAAGGTTGGTTAATTGCGTTTTTATAGTTCTTTTTTAATCAAGGGTATTAAGGGAACTTTATAAATTCAAAATTTATGTTTTGAGTACTAATTCACTTGCATTCTACCTGTTCGTCTGATCTAATTCCCGTGCTCATGGATCGATTCGATCTGATTGGATCCTGTCTGATGTTCTTCGTATGTCCGTTGTCTGATACTAATGGCAGTCGACTTCGATGACAGGACCCATGGCCACCGGTTAGTTGAGAGTACCACGATTACTGATTTTTGAACCCGTCCTAGAGTTGCCACACTGTTAGCCGTTCTTGTTCATTTGACTAGTGTACAATGTCCTTGCTACCACACTAATAATCAATGTTATTTTTCCTTTCAGTTGAAAGTATCTTCTGTGGCTTTGATGAATGAGTGTGTTCCTAGAATTATGTTATGCCTCGATGAATGAATGCTTCCAGAATTTTGTTAAGACCTGTAAGCCTTGTGAAATATAACAGAATTTTTCCAATAATTGCTCCCAGAACACATGTACCATATATATGTCATTGAGGCCATCTCAACTCAAGGCAATAAGAATGTAACACAAATAGATGTCATTTAGACTATCGAAACTTGAAATATATGCCATGATAGGCCATCATGAAGCTTAAAAAATAAGATCAAATGTGCAACTTCATTCACACAGCCAAGTTCTCAAACCGCAGGTTCAAATGCCATTTAGGCTATTACAGATTAGGTTCGGATTTTAAGGCCATATAGGCCAGTGCATATCAGGTTCATAAGGCCATAGAAGCCATTGCAATACAAGTTCATAAACTATACTTCGAAAGCAACTAATCATAGGCCATGAATTACAGAGGCCTCCATACATTGCATCCATCTCACCAAAATAAGATCACAGTCACCAAAAGCAACTAGTTCATAGGCCTTCTAGCATTACACAGTCACTGCCCATCGTTCAACATGTCCAGAAGGCTTCTAACAACTTGAACCGGTGGAGCTGTTGCATTTTTTAGTTCTTTCTCCTTTGGTGTCTTCTTCTTCATCGGTGACTTCTTCTTCACAATTAGCTTCTTTACTTGAGATGGTCTAGCTTCTTGTTCCTTAGCTGTCCTTCTTCACAATTAGCACAATTAGCAAATAAAAAGGATGTACTGTAGAGCTATTAGCTGATTATAAAGAGAGATGATAATGCGAACTGAAAACTGAAAAATGACATTAAAGTTAGTAAATGGGCTGCTAGATAGAACTAACAAGTAAATTTTATCTGTTTTAATATTTGAATCATCTGTGTGGGGGAAAATGCTGACTGGTGATAGGAGGATCAGTTATCCTTGCAAGAAACTGTATGATGGTCCTATACTGCATGACTGGAATTGCAGATTCGTGTAAGCCTTTGGACAGGTTGCAAGAACAGAGGACGCAATGCTGAACTGAAGGTTCAGTGAAGCCTCTAAAATTTAACCGGCCGGCCATCGAGCACGCAAGCCTGGGCAGGCAACCGACGATGATCACACAGCCACGCACAGTACCAGCAACGAACTTGACATCATCAAATCGGTGCTTACCTTTGTAAACAGTGACCTCTCCGCCGGCTACCTCGACGCCCGTGATGGGCACCCAGACGCTGCGTGAGGACGGCGCAAGGAGGCGAGGGCGTTGCCGTCTTCTACCCCGTGCTCGTGCGAGGGTGCTGCACGGGCGATCTCGCGAGGGTTGTCTTGCCCAACCCTGCAGACCCAACGATGGTGACTACCTTCACCTCCCGGTCACCATCGCCGCGCTGGGAGAGGGCTGCAGTGTGGCGCTGAGCGAGCCCGGCGTTGCGGACGACAGGCCAGCGGCGGCGCGAGGTCGGGGTTGGGTTGTGTGGATTGGGACTGATCCGGATGTATAGTGTTTTTTTTTTTTTTTGACAATGTGGGTGTGGAGGGGTGTGATAGTTTGTGGTGCAATGACTAAAATACCCCTTTTCAATAAAATCAATAATTTGTGGAGATGATGGGAGGCGATGAGAGGTGATTTCAAGTACTGTAAAATGTCTCTTTTTATGATCTCTGTTATTACTGCAGCTACGAGAGGATGAGTTTAGTTTCTGAAAACATTTAGCTATACATGCTCTTGTCACTTTCTTATGTGAGATTTCAGCTGCTTTATTATTTCGAATAAAACCATGCTCTGTTTCTATTACAAATTCATTGTTATCCATATCCACATACATTGGACGGAACTTATTTTTGTTAGATTATCTATCATGTAGGAACGGTCAATTTGGACTGTGGATGGGTTCCATTCTTTAAGGCCAACCTATGACATTATTAGGCATCTGTGTGCAGGTAGTGATAGCTGAATTGCTCTTTACCTGACAGAGCATAGAAATTCATTGTTGGCACTTGATTTGTTAGTACATAGGATAAAACTTTTGTGAGCCAGTGGCCCTGTATATCTAATTATCAATGCAGGGCATGTATCTAATTGTAGCTTTCCTGCACTTTGAGCTGTTTTTCTTTTTAGTTGTTTTGCAGGACAATGGCCTCTACTTTTCTGTTGTTATCGCCATTTCTGTACCAATGTACAGACAGTTAGCTTCTAAGGGAAGTTGCTTTCAGATTTATGCTTTTGGTTTATTTAATTCACTAGCTAAATGCTCTCATCCGATGTGCATCCGAGGAATCAGTGTGAGTTCCATTTCCAACCGAGGCTTTGTTCTCTCCAATTGTTGCCATCTCATTATTGACTGAAATGTAAATGCACAGATCCCATTTAGAGATAGAAACTTGTGTCTCTGAAAGATTTCAGTATTTGGATGGATACATTATTAATGTTTACTCACATTGGTTCATTCTTCGAATGATTGTGCTGATTTGATATCGGTAGGAAGGGTTGCATGGATACCTTGGTTTTGGCGACATTTCTAATAATGCCTCCTTTGACATTTGAAGGCAAATTTATAGTGCCTCTAAAAGGAATTGGAGGCAGCTAGAAAATGCCTTCAAATTTTGATATTAAGAGGCATTTTGAGAAAACGCACTAAAAGACCTTTTACTTCCAAGCTATTAGTGACGTTCTTATAGTGCCTTGAAAGGTCTTTAAAGGCGTTTTGATCACTTTTGAAGGCATTTTTAAACGCCTTGTATTGTCTGTCATGTTGTAGTGCCTGTGACTGTTACTGGCCCAACACACACATAAGTGCCAATATATATTGCTTCCTCCATTCAACAAATACACAGTTGATGCAAGCTAGTAAACACATGGTAACCAAGAAGTCCCATGGCAGCGCCACAGGGGGGGGGGGGGGGGTGATGTTCTAGCTAACTAGTTACAAAGAACAAAGTGCAATGGGAATAGGAGGCCAAAGGGAACTAGACAGATAGAGAATATGGTTGGTCTGTTGTACCTGGTAGGCATTTCGTCATCTACGAGATGGCAGCACAACCTCAACCACTGTGGTATTGGAGCATCCATCATGTGTAACTTGCATTTGCACAACACATGAGTAAATAGGAGTGCAAGACCAGTAAGAATGGAATGTATGGGACCTTAACTAATTTAGAGGAGACCTCGATTTTTTTTATCCCCGACTCTCAATTTGTGAATGATGGCACTTAGTTTGTTGGTTTTATTAGAAGCCTTGCTAGAACATTACAGCTATACCCCTAGCAGCAGATCCCCATGCAAATCTGCTGCACGACGCTGCAAGGCTGCAATGCTGATACCAGAGTGCAGGCGTGGAGGAGGCGGCCTGCCCGCGAGGCCGCGACCAGCGCTTTAGCTGGCTTAGGGTTCTCATGCTAGCGTGGGGGTGTGGAGGAGGCGGTGTGCCCGCGAGGCCACAACTGGTGCTTCAGCGGCGTCGGTACTAGGGTTGAGGAGGGTGAAGAAGAGAGGGAAGGTCGCCATCTCTCATGGGCTCAAGGCTGGGCCGCCGTTGCCGCTAGGATTCTGGACCGTTTGGTGGGGAGTGGGGCGGAAAGCTAGGGTTGGAAACTTGGAATGGTGTATATATATGTGGAGTATGGTGAACTGGTGCTGGACTGAGCCAAATCTTCAGATTATTCTCAATTTAACGGGCCACCACAGGGCCACCTCTTCGATTTGGCAATGCCGGTGCCCTGCCGCGGGCCTAGGTTGTGAGTCTGGCCCAGCCTGGTGCATCGGCTGGGCCATCCTGGGCTCGGTGCCTCCAAGCCGTGCCGTGCTCGGGCCGGGCCAAAACTGCGGGCTGTGCATCGGGCCGCGAGCCCGTGGCTGCATGGCTATGATGCATTTATCTCAGTAATGATCGATATAAGACCGTAACTACAACAACACGAAATCAGAATAATATGCGCTTCCATTAAAATCATCTACTTTTACGTGTTGTAAAAGGAAAATAACTGTATCGGGAGCATTTTCTGAAGGGATCATTGGATTCTTGCCCTTACAATTTTTCAACTCTAGAGCTTGCGTCTGACCCTTTCCTTTTCTACATATGACCCGTAGCTAGGCCCACCGGCAAGGAGCCGCATGAACTTATCAGCCTGTATTGCCGCTGAAGGCGCCCCCACCCTCATGTGTTCTTCCGCTATCCAGTAGGAGCAGGCGGTGGTCAGCAAGGTCCGGCCAGGCACGATGGTCACCGAGAAGTCCTCCGTCCCTGCACGCACATTCCGGAAGTGGTACTGTCTAAGCCAGATTTCTTCTCCGGGGGCACCACCTTTTGGGACCTGTTATGTCCTGACAGCATGCTCATCGGCGGCCGGGACACCGGCGTGGGCGCCGTGCAAGTTCTGGTGGACGTGTAAGCGTACAGGGACCCCAAGGAGCTCTCCAAGTTGGTCACCACAGGCCAGGGGCGGATCCAGGATAACGTCTTCAAGGGGCTAAATCATAAGACTTAAGGATAAATTAAGAAAATAATGATAATTTATGGGCTAATAGACTACAACTTACAAGGGAATTAAGGCTCCCAGGGGGGGCTACAGCCCGGGCAGCACCCCCTGTGGATCCGCCCCTGCCACAGGCCTTCGGTCCGCGGAACTCTCAAATTTTGTGGCGAGCACGCTACTGTCACAACTAGTGACGCAGCTAGTTCCTGGACTGCGGCGTCGTGTTTGGTGGGCCGAGCATCAGACTGGACATGCTGTGCCTACTGTACGCCCACGACGGCCTCCGAGTCCTCGCCTCCTATGGGCGTGTCCCGCCCTTGCCCGTGCACGCATCTTGAGATGTGCTTACGCATCATGGCACCAACCATCAAAACATTACTGTTATCTAATATCTGAGGGAGAGCAGCACCGGCCTATATATGAAAACCCCAAAAGAAGTCCTGAGCTCCATTTTGTGTTCATGGCAAAAGTAGGTTAGACGTTGATGTTAGAAATATAAAGAACCCAATAGGTCTGTGTCAGCAGACTCCACATGATATGTGATCAAAACTATGCAGTCAAGTAGGTAAGTTAGAGAATGCCTAATATTAAATGACCCTACCAACATATTTTCCCTGTAATTGGTAATATAAGAAAAAAAATATTTCTCCCGGCACTACAGGAAATCGCGGGTTTGCCGACAGCTTAAAGCTATCGGCGAAGCCCTGATTCCTGTCGGCAAAGGGTTTGCCGACAGGAATTCCCTATTCCTGTCGGCAAACCACTGTCGGCAAAAATCGTGTCGGCAAACAGGACTTTGCCGACAGGAATCAGGGCGCAGTTGGCGTACTTTCGCCGACAGCCACGTGGTCTGTCGGCGAAGGAACAGCGCCGTCAACTCGGCTGCCGTTCGCTTCGCCGACAGTTTGCCAACAGCCAGGTCAGCATGGCTATTGGCAAACATGTGAATTTGCCGACAGCCAAATCCAGAAGGCTGTCGGCAAAGTGCCTGCCAAGGCTGTCGGCAAAGTAATCCTGTCGGCAAAGGATTTTTATTTTTATAAAAAAAAGAAAATTTCATTACAAGCCATAATTTCTTTACAAAGCCAATCAACAATACATAAGCCAATCCACTGATACATACTCACAAGAGAGCAGATCAACAATGAATACATACTCACAAGAGCATAAGCAATTTACAGCTCTATTTGATACAAACATGCATAAGGAATTAGGCCAAAATACTTCTAGATGCTTGCTATTATCATTCAAGGCATCTAAATCATCCTGATTTTAACAGCAAGTAGAACTGCACCTTGCAAAAAAAATCTGCCATGAAAGTTCCTAGTTCCCATGCCCTCACTTGCCTCTGCTAGATCTTTACATGTCGTACAATAACAACCTGAGTATAGATAAATTCATATAGTCAGTGCATCTCGATATATAAGACTGTGAATCCAACCAAGGACAAAATTCCTTGCTCAATACATATATAACAAGCAGCCAGGTATATGGAATAAACATATATAACAAGCATCGGGTGGTACAATCAGCAGTGAGAGTGCACATACAGCAGACATTAAACAAATTCTGAACATATATCTGAATAAATAACCTGAACACATTAACTTGGAAGTTCAGTTTAGTTTAATAAAAAAAATAGTGACAAGTATATGCTACTACAAGAGGAAATAGCAGAGCACTGTCATATCTTTCAGGTTTACAATCAGCTAATACTAATAAGTGGTGTTGGAATGTCAGCAATGTTGAACTGCACACTTCATACAGAAAGAACTATTTGACTGCACACTTTATCTTCTGACTGCGACAACTCCAACTACAGACCACATCACTAAGAAGGAAACAAATCCACTTTAATCCTTTACATGTTCATCTAATTCACTTCTATAAATAGGTTCTGCACTTACAATTTTAGGACTTCTCATCACAATTACTAATATATGGACACGAAGCCTGACTATACTAATTATTTCTAAAACATTTAGTGGATAACAAAATGGAATATGCAGTCACAGAGGCAAGGACCAAAATGAAACTGCAAAAGTTTCAGATAAGCATGATAGTCTCAGGTTCACAAAAACAGCAGGTACTCACTTTACTCACATTGTTTGACTCCAGCAATAATTAGATGAATGTATATTAGGTACTCATTTTACTCACAATGTTCTATCTAGATGCACAAATGAAGAGAACATAAGTTGACGAGTATATCATAAAATCGTTTTAACAACAGCCTTGAATTAAGCAAATATATCAGTTGGCCTGTGTGTGCTCGACACATCAATAGTGAAATAGCAACATGCATCCCAAAAATGATATTGTCGGTTGATGCATACAAGGCATGAATTCATTTTCCAGAATAATTCACTAGCCAATTCACATCGACAAAATTCTCAGCTAGTGACCACTTCCGATGCAGCAGTCAACAACCCTACGTGTCACAAGCACAAGCATCAAGCATGTGCAGCATCGCCTCACTTCACCAAGGCAGAACTTGATGAACACGGATCCTATTTGTTCCACATATACATAATGACAGCAAGTATGGTCTGGCTAGCCGGCCAAATAGGTAACTGAAACAGCATAAAGTAGCAAGAAATTTCATCTACAGCACTAAGCAATCCGCCTTGGAGTAATGCATTCTACCCTTCTGCCACGTATGGATGGATGGCCTCAGCTGCGCCACGGAATGGCACAGTGGTACTGGCACACATCTACCGCTCAAGAGTATATTTGCACTGATCTGGAAACTGGAAGGCAGTAAATTCCGCATCCCTAGCACCAAAGCATCGAGATTTAGCGCATATGTGCGGCAAGGCATAATGGATGCTCCTTAGCTCTGTTGTATTATTATTCTGGAGCCCCACAAAAGCATCAGGGGCCACAACTAATCTTTTAATAGCATCCCCTAACACTGTTACGGATAGAAAAGCAAAGGTTAAAGGGGAGGTCACATGTTAGGTCCAAGTGCAGAAAGAGAGAAAGCTAAACAAGCTTCAGATGTTACTAGTTTCATACAGTGGATAAAATATTGGATTTCATACTCTGCTGGAAATGCATGATCATGCAAGTAGTCTGGTCAAGAAACCCAATACTCAACATGTGAAAATCAAAATGTGAAATCTCATCTTTGCAAGATTTTTAAACTCATGAGAAAAATCTCCAAGGACAACTGCTAGTGTGCACAGAAATGAAGATTCATGCCATCATTTTTGCATAAAAAATAGTTTCTTATGGGCTCCAGAAGATCTAAATCACAAGTGTGCTGTGTGCTCCAGTATAGGAAAGCTGCACCAAATAAGTGAGCAACTTTGTGTGGTGTATATCAGATGGACATTCATGGGGTTGGAGGGAGCAGTTAATGGTGTGGACGGACCAGGACCTTCTCCATTTTAGCTCAATCTAGTTCAATCAGGTTCAATGGCCATGGCATAACGGTTACCACTAATGACAGCTTATGCTTTCAATTATTTATTTGTTTATGTACCAAACTATAAGCCAGTAGTGCATTTATTTAGACAATTACAGTCTACAAGTAAATGGAGAGAAATTAGTTGTCAAATTGAAGGAGGGGAACAGGCAAGGCTCCAATCTCTGATTGAGCTTGGAAATCAACAGTCCGAAAGCAGTCATGAATCTTGCTTGCAAATTGGCACATTCTAGTTACTATTTCGCATCATTCAATTCATTCATTAAAAGCAGGCAAGCATGACAAGAAACAGAAGGAGGCAGAGGTCGAGATTTGAAGGTGGTGGGAGAGGGGGGTACTGACTCGATCTGCCGGATCTGGTCGAAGAAGCCGACGTCGTAGACCCCCGCGGCGTCGGCGAAGTGCAGGACCCTCGCGAGCCGGTGCTTCTCGACGTGCGCGAGCGCGGTGTTCCGCTGCGCGTGCGCCTCGGCCTCGGCGCTCGTGAAATTCTCCTCGGGCCGGAAGGCGAGGTGCCGGTACATGACGCCCGTCCCGCGGAGCACCTCGGCGGTGGCGGGCGCGTCGGGCGCGGGCTCGACGACCACCCAGACGACCGGTGGGCGGACGAGGCGGAGCGTGTGGGCAAGACGTAGCAGCTCGTCCCGCCGCCGCCGCCGCTCCCCGGGGCCCGAGCGCGTCGTGGTCACCACGATCAGGAGCCGCCCGCGCTGCCCGGTGCCGTCCTGCGTCGGGGCGGGTGCCTGCGCCTGGGCCGCGGGCGGGGGCGAGGCTGAGGGCGAGCGGCGCCGTTCATCGTCGTCGGTCCGGTCGTGCCACCCGGCGGGATTGGCTGCGGGGCGGGCTACGCGCGGGCGCGCTGCGGCGACTCTCCGGCGTGGGGCGGGGCTCGCCGGGGGGGGGCGGAGGCGGCGGCGCGGTGGGAGGCCGGCGGCGGGGAGTGGGGAGAGAGTGTGGGGCGGCGGCGGCTGCTGGATTAGGGTTAAGTAGGTGGGGGAGTGGGGAGTTATATATGGGATGTGGGAAGTGGGGGGTGGGCCTTGTTTTCATGGGTCGGGCCTTTTTTTCATTTTCGGCCACTTTGCCGACAGCCGCCCGGGCGGCTGTCGGCAAAAAAAAAAAAATTTGTTTTTTTAAAAAATCGTTTCGCCGACAGCCCATAATTAAAACCTGTCGGCGAACATTCTTTGCCGACTGCATCCAAGTGCAGTCGGCAAAGAAAGTTTTAAATTTTTGTTTTTTTTATTCATTTTTTCTGGGTCCTTCCTTCCATAATTACATCTCAAATTCAAAACTTGGGGAAGTTTTGAGTTATGTAGCTATATTTTCTTAATTTTTTCTCACTTGAATTTTCCGCATTATTCAAGTTTGAACTATGTAGGTGCATGAAATAATGAAACTTTGGCCTTCGAAAAATGATATTCATGGTGGGGAGTGTGTTTTAAGGCCGTGTACCAAATCTCACCCAAAAGTTCCAAGTCCTTGTCCACGTAACAAGATACTCCAAGATTGATAAAAGTGTTTTTTAATTATATAAAATCCAAACGAAGTCAAAAAATCATGAAACTTGACGCGGTGTCATGTTATCGCATGTGGAGGCTATGAAAAAAATTTGAAAAAGTTTGGAGCAAGTTGCGGCGTCACATGCTCAAAATCTAGACAACTCCACATGTGATCACAAGTGAGATGTGTGGAGATGTCTTGGTTTTGAGCATGTGACCCTGCAACTTGCTCCAAACTTTTTCAAATTTTTTCATAGCCTCCACATGTGATAACACGACACCCCGTCAAGTTTCGTGATTTTTCAACTTCGTTTGGATTTTATATAATTAAAAAACACTTTTACCACTCCTGGATGGTCGTGTTACGTGGACAAGGACTTGAAACTTTTGGGTGAGCTTTGGTACACGGTCTTAAAACACACTCCCCACCATGAATATCATGTTTCGAAGGCTAAAGTTTCATTATTTCATGTACCTGCACTTCGAATTTGAAAAATGCGGGAAAATTCAAGTGAAGGAAAAAAATTAGCGAAATATAGCTAAATGTTTCCAAAAAGGCCCAAATTCAAACATGTGATTGTAAACAATGTATCTAGCCAACAAAAAAATTTTGAAGTCAAAATTCGAAAAAAATTATCTTTGCCGACAAAGATAGAGTTGCTGTCGGCAAAGAGCATAGTTTGCCGACAGCATACAATGGCTGTCGGCAAACCCTGGACTTTGCCGACAGCATACAATGGCTGTCGGCAAACCTGATCTTCGCCGACAGCTTGGGAGGCTGTCGGCAAACTTTGCCGACAGCCCTAACGGCGTGGCTGTCGGCGAAGCAAACGGCGACGGCGCCGTTTGGTCGAGCCAGCGCTTCGCCGACAGCCGTGGTTTGCCGACAGCCTGGCTGTCGGGAAAAACCATCTTCGCCGACAGCCTTGGTTCGCCGACAGCCCGTGGATCTGGGGCTGTCGGCGAAGCAGAGTTTGCCGACAGTGGTCTTCGGCTGTCGGCAAACAGCTGGTTCGCCGACAGCCCAGATCCTGGCTGTCGGCAAACCCCTGGGCTGTCGGCGAACAGCCAGATTCCTGTAGTGTGGACTTTGTACTTCAGATGCATGATCGTAGGTTGCTTATATTTAGTGTGCTCCCATTGAATGAACATAGAGAGCTCCACACACTTCAAGCGTCTAGCAAAGTGTAGACTAGAGGAACGATCCAAAGGGCTGGAAAAGAGTTCTAGTATGATTGGGATTATGAGGCAAACAGGAAATAGAGAACACCAGGTAGTGGAGAACAGCTCTGGCTTCTGGAGATCATTACCACCTCATAGTGGTAGTATTGGTAATCCGGCGGCAGACAACAACTGCCTCCACTTCGATAGCATGGTGTGAGAAGAACATAAGCCTTCAGCATCTGAACGTTACCGATGCCATGTGTTGGTGGCAATCCGTGCGCTCCCATCTACATATCCTCTGGCAAGGGGAACCAATTGGCATGCCACATTACCTTTACGAATAATAGATTTGAGAAGAAAGGTTCATGTGCATAGTATGTTCAGACAGAAGGCCAAAAGGAAGTCCACAATACATGACGTAGATGTCTGAAATAATCCTGCTTTGTGGGTACTTGGTTTTCGTTTGGGTGATCACGAGGAGCTTATGAAGGGAGAACGTGGTGACAGTGTTCAGCATTGTTCGAGTGTGGAATCAAACACCTGTCGTGGTGTGAGTGTAATCCTCCATTTTTCTCGTTATGAGTTGTGTTGTGTCCACTATTTTTTTAATAATGAATAGTTCATAACTGGCTTTATCTATATCAACTGATAGAATAAGGCCAATTATTATAAAGTTTTGCCCAGGTGCACAAACGCAAACTGCAAATAAAACAAGTTACAACTGTCAAACGGATAATCAAAACAAAATAAGGTTTAGACCAAACATGACAATATGTCTTGTAGACAACAATTCATTGGAACAGAAAAATTATGGAGCTAACGTCTCTAGGTGCTGTCCAACTAGGGTAAGTTGATCCTGCTGATCATCATGCCGCTACAGTCGTGCCCATTGCAGAAGCCAGTGCATTCCCATGAAAAGAACTTGCTAGAAATATTTTGGTCTGTATTTGTCAAAAACTACGTTGTTCCTTGTGATCCAAATTGGCCAACAAAGCATAGAGGCTACTGCTAATAGCAATAAATTATGCTTTTTGTTTGCTATTTTGACCACCTAATGAAAAGGTCATTTATATGGGGGGGGGGGGGCAAATTGCAAAAAGTATATGTACAACGCGCCACAAGAATTTAAAATAAGTACATCTAAAAAGTATATGGTTTCTGATACTGACCATTATCCTTAGTTAAAATCACACATTTTTTTTATATACCACAGAAAAACTTCTATTTTCATACATACTTTAATTTGCCATAAATCTAATGAGACTCAAACCCCACTGTTAATTAGCCTAGCATACATGGACCTCACCGTAAAGCTTCCCGACATGTTCAGACCCTAAATAAAGACATCCATTTCCTCTAATAAGTTAATATCGTGTAAAGAAGAAACAATTCTATTCCGAGCCCATAAGTTTGCACCCAATAAGTTTCGTTGAAAATAAATATTTAGTGGAGATGAACTAAGTACTTGTGCCACAGAGTCTTGTTTTTCTTCTTAAAATATTGTAATTTTCTATCCTGCATGTGACTTGAAAAAACTCAACCATGATAGACATAGCCCAAGAGCGAGTAGGACGTTCAGTAGGCTTGAAAGATTGTGCACATGTGTGTCGGAATGGGAGGTAAGAGGGAAATATAAATTGGGAAGACATTAAAATGAAGGGAGGCTGCAGGAGTAGAGGGATCAAGCTGGTCCACTAGGACAACTATAGCAGGACAAGGACCCTAAATTCATTTCACTACTGGAAACTTGAAATACCCTGACGAACGTCAGGGAAAACTGGAATTACCCTGTCGAGCCAGCCCTGACGGTATTTTTATTTTCCCTGACGGTAAGTGCAGCATAAGAAATTTCATGGCGATATTTTTAGTTTTTATAATGATACGTACATTTACATGAAAAAATTTTTATTTTCCCTGACGGTAGTGCACCGTGAGGGAATTTCAAGTTTCTAGTAGTGTTTGAGGGTTCTTCGTACTTATGAGGTTCATATTTCTAATTTCGTAGACAAGTGGGAGCCCCCAAATTGAACCAAATAAAGATTTTCATATAGAACCACTCATCATTCCTTTGTTTTCCCTTACCTTTTCCACCCGGCGGCAGCAGATATCCACGATCAGTCCCCGCTGTGCCCGTGCTGCTCATCGAAAGGGGGCTTGGGGGTGCTCATCGAAAGGGGGCTTGGGGGGGGGGCAAGGAGGTGCTATACCACACCGATATGACTGGCAGTGGCTGGGGTATGAAAGGGAGGAGCGCCAGGTTGAAAGGCAAAATGTGGAGGACCTCGTGGGACTTCAGAACAGAAGAGTGGGGTGTGGCATGGTGAGGAGGGATGCCTTGATCGACAGCGAACAGGAGAGGGGCCCGCAGTCAACACCTACAAGAATCTGGGTGCAAGGGTCACATTTAATTGGGGGCCTCCCTAGTCTGGTGGCTTTGAATAGGGACCTTGTTAGACATGTGTTCTTTATATGTTCCCTCAAATTTTAGATGATAGCCAAATTCTTTCTAAACACGGAAATCAATGACGACATCCTCATCGATTTAGTGCAACTGCATCGACAGTTGGTGCACGAACCCATATTGGAACTATGTGTGTGGCAGAGACTGGAAACATGGGCTTGGGATCGTAAAAATATATAGTTCACATTTATAAATTTATAATAATTTGGGGTCCAAATAGTAAATACATGGTTTGAGAAAGGTAACTCAAAAGAATAATGTTGTTCATGTATTGGAAATTAGCTTAGCATGTGGTGTGGTGTAAAAGAGCTCCCGTGTGATATTTCGGGTCATGATATCAATTGGATTGGTTAGACTGGAAGACATGTACATTTATCTATAGGTAGGTTATCGACCTATAGGGTATTGCTACTGTGAGATATGATTGCCTCCCTAACCCTAACCAGATCGACGTTGATCTTGTAATGGTTGTCTTGCTAAATATACGTGGAGTCGTCAACCTGACGGATTCTTGTATGTGGTGAAGTAGCCACCCAATTAAATTACTCTTTATTTGCGACCCTTCAATCAAATCAACCATTCCACCAGCCCATTCAAGGTGATAATGGGTTGATATTCCTGCATCTTTTTTACTTACTACTAAAAGAACTCAAATTGTATCTTAATCTCCTCGCTAATGACCCCGCGCGCTAATGACCGTGCGACGAGATGACCCCCGCTCCGCTCCCTCAATCGCTACAGCTTCGACGCTCGACGGGGAACCGCCGCCCACGACGCCCAGCAGTCCTTCCCTCCCGCTCGCACCAACCGTAGTAGGCCCGATCCAAACCACGCCGCTGTCATCTCCCACATCAAGCTCTCGTCCTTCGAGCGGCGGCCGGCGGCAGGCGGCAGCAGACTGCCGTGCTGCCCAGGATTCCCTCGCCCTGCCATCGCGTCGTCCTCGCCGTGGAGCGCCGCCAGTGGTGGTGGAATCCTCTCCTCAGCCTGATTCTCCGTCTCCGCGACTCCTTCCTTCAGCCCATGTATTCCACAGAGGAGGAGGCAGTGCCGGTGCGGATCCGCGGCCAGCATGACGAGGATGAGATGAAGATGGTGGAGCGGCTCCTCGGGCAGCCTGGGGACATCGAGATGAAGGAAACGATGACTCGGCGCCGAGGGTAGTTCGACGAGGGCGGGATGAAGGAGGCGACGGCGCAGCTCTGCAGGCAGGTCTCCACACACGCCAGGGGAGGAAGAGCACCAACCAGGACACCGTGGCCGTGTGGGTGCACTGTGGCCGCTTCTTGCTTGGTGGTGATTCGTTCTCAAAAAATTATACTTGTTTATTGATTTCTATTTCCTTTTTTATTTTGCTCGTCATGGTTGTCTCTTTGTAGAATCACCGCTATCCGGTCCTTTACTCACTTGGTTGCAAGTGCTTGAAACTTTTTTTCTTTCTCTGTAGGGTTCAAAGATCAGAAAATGGAGAGTGATTGTTAGTAACCTGCCATTCAAGGTGCTCAGTTAAGTGGTCACTATTCCAAATAATTTCTCTCTCTCTTGAACAGATATGCCAATTGTGTGCATGTGCCTTCTTTTTCTCTCTTACGGAGTCAACAGATATAAACCAATTGCTTTTACATGACTTGCAGATTACAGACGAGACCATGTGTATGTTCAGTACAACAAGGTTTATTTGGGATGTGTCGATTCTATAAGTTTGGTAAGGGCTATATTACTATTCCGTTGAATCGTTTGTCCCTTTATTCCTAAAACATCATTCATCACTCAAGATTAAGAGTTCTCACATAGCTAATCTAATTTTTTCGTGCTCTGTCATTTTTATATTCCATTAAAATATGCATAGTTCTAGATCAAACCACGAAATTAAGCAAGAAATCAGTGGTTGCCATGGCTGATCTTGCCGCTGAGCAATCTATGCATTATTCTATGTCAATCCACCAAAATTAAATACACCATTCTGTACATTCCAAACTGGCAACTGAATGGTAATGATCGAGATTCCAAATAGCTAGATCATGACGAATGGTTTGGAGCATCAAATGGGAGTAGCTGTGGGGAGCTAGAGTCGGTATCCCTTGCTAAAATGGTTCTAAAATTTCCTTGAAAAATGTGTTTGCCTGAAATTTGCCCCAAACTGCATTCTGTATTCTTAGTTGTCGTCTCGTCTAACAGCAGATTTAATAATTGTTCTTCCCTTTCAGCAGGGAAAGTGGAGCTTTTGACCCTGAAGTTGGGCAAGTGGAGCATTTGACCTGAAGGCGCTGCTGCTCGCAGTAGCATGGCATTAGTCAAGAGGTAATGGTTGAATCATGTCAAGATTTACTTATTACTTTGTTTTGGCAACACTGAACTTCCAAAAGTAGAAATAAAAGAAGAAAGTAGAAATAAAAAAGAAGAAACAGTCATCAGTTACAAATAAAAAAAAAAAGATAACCAGGTTAGTTTTTTGTTCTGGTACTTCCTTTTCTTGAAATGAGCCAGCAGGTTATTTTAGCTTATTTAGAAATCAACAGATTATTTATGTTTGGTATTTAGAGACTACAACAGGTTGTTTGGTGAGGATTTGACGAATAGGACATTTTGTCTATCCTTTTCATATCAAATCAATTATGCATCATTATTAAACAAAAGTTCAGTTATGCATCTTCAGCTTTTTCATACTTTCAGTTATCACGTGTTGTACTCTATCCTAATTTAGGCTTAACAAGTGCATCTTATTCTCATGGATTTTGGGGCAATGCATTGTTTGTTGGCGACAGTGAATGATCTTTACAACACTTTTTCATCTTGTTTCAGAAAAAATGAATCTGGCTCAAGTTATAATCGTTAAGTTAAGAACCCCTGAGCTTGCAAAATTCCTCTCATATCGTATTCTCCTCAGGCCATTCTTATTTTTTTACTCTCATGATTTATGTGTCCCTCTTTCTTTCAACTATCGTGCACTACATCACTATATAGGTTCATGCAGTGGTACACATAAAAAACCGTATCATTAATCCGTATCCCCTGTAGGTTCATGCAGTGGTACATATAAGAACTGGTACATGACTACCAGTTCTTGATTGGCCCATTAGTAATGACATAGATGGTGCCCGTATCCCCTGTATTTTTTATGAGGAACCGTACCTCATATATTGACGGCATGAGATGACTAGCTAGCATTGATTTGACCCGTGACACTCTCAGACTCTCCAATTGCTCCTGGTAGACACATTTTTTTTGAGATAATTGATTCATTGATCCGGCCTCTATATCCATAAATGATATACAAGGAAAACAAGAGTACATAGACTCACACCTCAACAAACCTCAACAGAGAGGAGAATACATTGACAAGAAAGGAAAATATATAACTACGACCTCGGTACATCTCCCTGTTTCCGGGCATCCTATTTTTAAAATGATATATACGCTGAGTGGAAGCTGTCAAGTCGTCGCTGCCGCTTGTGCGCCATCACTGCAAACATCTGCTGCTGCCATCTACATCCACTTTTTTTTGATGAAACCGGAGGGATGGGAGCCCCTACTGTACATCCACTTCAGTTGAGGAGACGCCACCTGGCACCACTTAACCTACCTTCTTCCATCGCCGTCCAATCAGAACTAACCTATCAGACCCACGTCGTCATGACTCGCTTCCGCTTCACCAGTTTCCAAAATCCCGGTTGCCCATAGGGCAGCCGCTGTCATCGCCCCTACCAAACTGCTCTGTCACTGCTGCCGATAGGATTCACCAACTCGTTGCCACGATCATCACCGATGCTAAGGCCGGTCTGACTAGATCAGACCTCACGGTCACTAGATATGGTGAACCGCGCACCAAATCGACCGTGGGGCACCATAAGATGACATGAGGCTGTAAAATCCGGCCACATGAAGCCAGATTCGGCCATAGGATCGCTAGATCAGGATCCCAAAGGCAACGTCGAAAGATTGCCAATGTCGTACCCACCAGTATTGGTGGCACGAACGCAGGGGTTGCCTGAACGTGACGTCCATGCCGCACAAGACGGCATGGATCGCTGGGATGGCCCATATAGCCATACCTATGCTTCTTGTCGCCGGTCACCACCTCACATGACCCCACCGCCGGCGCAGGTGCCCTACTGGAGAGGGAGAAGGGGGAGGAAGACACTCAGCCGCAACCGTCCTTGGCATCCACCGGACATCGGACATCCAGCTCCAGCGACGATCAGGTTGGGGTGACACGATGAAGGAACACGACTAGTAGTAGCGGTGGAGAGTTGATGCGGACCAGTGGTCTTCTATTTGTTACTTGGAGCTCCAAGTCCCTGGTAGACACTTGCTAATCCAATATGAGATCAACTACCTTCATTGCACGATATGGCTATTTATACGAGTATAAATGCACTGCAATAGAAAATTACTTACTAGCAATTCCAATACGGATGATAAAAATATATGTACTATATATACAGTCGTCTTAGTTCGACCTCTAGCTTCCCAAACAATACTACCAGAGTATAATAACAAATATAAAGAGGATATATTGATGAGTGTCAACGAAATGTTCATTCATGGTGTGTCCGGAATGGAAAGGCCAAGGGGAAGTGGACACCACAAATATACCTTGGGAACAACTGAGCACCTGCATCGGAAACTCCCTTGCTTGCAAGAGATGCGGTGATCTGTCCCTGGATGAGCAGTCCATACGGGTACTTTTTTCTGGAGGTTTGCAGCAGTCAGGACATCACATATCTCTACCATAATAAACGTGGAATGGACCCATCAACCGCGCCCGTGGTGAAGCCAAGCCACTGCGCAGTTTCACCTCGATAACTCCTTTGCGCCAACATGTGGGCCAGTCGCCCAGGCGCACGTCGCCCAGCCACCCCACCCCCGGTCCTCAGTCCTCACGAACGCCACGCCGCCGCACCACTTGCCCGCCATGGCCTCCCCTACCCATCTCACCCGGTCAATAGATGACGCGCTGGCCGGCGTCTGCGTGCAGCAGCGGTGAAGTCTTCGCCTGACCACGTCTGCAGAGGCGGCGTCCGGTCACCGACGCTTGCCCCATCCTCGACGCCGGCCACATCTGGGGAGGGCATCCGGCCGGACGCTGCCCGCCCCAGCCTCGGCCCTAGCCCCATCCGCGTGGTCATCCAACTCTTGCCCGTCCTTGGCTCCAGCTCCATCTGCGAAGGCATTCGACCGCCGCCGTCCTGCCGTTACCTTGGCTTGGCACGAGGGACACGGAGGCTAGGGATCCATATGGACGAAGAGTCGCGGGCACCCGTGCTGCCCTCGTCGAAGACCTTCGGGAACGCGACGCGTCGACGCGGTTGGACTGGGCCGCCGAAGGAGACGAGGATGCCATGGCTGTTGGATTGCTCGAGGCCCCGAACGCTCTATGGAAGGGAAGACATTGCCGCTAGGAGATTTGGATGGTACTTGCAAAGGTTGGTCCTATCCTGTCGTCATCATCCGTTTCGTCCATATCATTGTCTCCATTAATCTTATCCACTACAAGAAATATGTCATCTTATGACATTTATGCCATGACATATGATTAAAATGTCACTAAATCGACTAGTTTATGACATTTGTTTTGGAGCCAGCTGACATTAGTTAATAAATGTCATAACAAATGTCAAAATGGTAGTGAAATGGTAAATTGTGACGACATTCGCCATGTCATAACGATCAATTTACTATTGTCATAAATCTATAACTAAGATGGTGAGTCATAAATTGTTTTATTGATTTTTTAAAACCTTATAATCCAAGTTGTCATATGGGTCCATTTGAAAAAATAGATCGAACTACCACCTAATTGTTTGGGCCCTATATATTTTTCTCTTGTTCTCATGTATTTTTCTTTTTTTCTCATGTAATATTTAGCCCATCTTTTTTTTTCTATATGTATTGAGAACCAGGACCTAGTGATCGATGGGCTGCCTGAAGCCTACTGTGGCAGAGCGAGAATTTAAGTTTATACAAAAAAAAAAAAAAAAACAAAGGCACGGGGCTGAGGACTCGAACCAGTGACTTCAGAAGCATGAGAGCACCCAGCCAGACCTCCAAGCCACTGGGCCACTACTGCCACCTTACAATTATGCACAACTTATATTTTTAACTTAATTGTTCACCTTATTTTTTCAATATATAGTTTAACGTGGGGTAGGACTATACTATTATATTAGAATTTAGACAAGCTTTCATAATAATAATAAAAATAAAACTGAAGCAGAAGTGCAAACATTTGATCGGCACAGTAGGCCGAAGGCCTAAATACATTTTTGCCAAAGGCCTAACGACATTGTGACTACAAACTCATGGGTCTCCACCTAACTCATCTATTTCAATGTCGCAAGCTGCTCAAACTTTTTGTAAAGCTTGTGCATGGCACGGGGTGTGAAAGCGCTAAGTTTTAGATTTTTCAGAGATGCTTTTCTATTATCTTTTATTTAAATGAATTTCGACGCGTCGAGACGTCATAATTGTAGTCTGAACTAATGTTACCTCAGAAATGCTACGAAATGGTGCCAAATTTCTTCACTAGGCCTCACATGCCCCGGGAAACTAGTTTTGATGGAGGTGGATGGTAAGATATCTTATTTTCAAGGCGTAACTCACCCTTCTTTCTCGATTTTAGTGATAAAAAAATTCAGTAATTGCCTACTTTGATTAGAAAAATCTAATATTTGGTGTGGGGCCATTCTCTTGGCCTTCATGCATTTAGAAAAAGTTTCAATCCATTTTGACACTGATGTATTCTACATGCTTCACCAAGCCCATGCGCCATTCCGAAGAACCTCTACAATTTTTACGGGTCGCCACTTGACTCAATCGTTTCGATGTCGTAAGCTGCTCAAAATTTTTATAAATCTTGTGCATGCCACAGGACAAGGAAGCACAAAGTTTTAGATTTTTCGGAAATGCTTTGCTATTTTCTTTTATTTAAATGAATTTCTACGCAGCGGGACGACGTAATTGTAGTATGAACTAAGGTTACCTCAGAAATGCTATGAAATGGTGCCAAATTTCTACACTTGGCCTCACGTGGCCCGGGCAACTTGTTTTAATGGAGGTGGATGATAAAAATATCTTATTTTCAAGGCGTAACTCACCCTCCTTTCTTATTTTAGCGATAAAAAAATTCAATAATTGCCTACTTTGATCAGAAAAATCTAATATTTGGTGTGCGGCCATCCTATTGGCATTCATGCATGTAGAAAAAGTTTCAATCCATTTTGACACCGATGTATTCTACATGCTTCACAAAGTCCATGCGCCATTTTAAAGAACTTGACTACAACTTATGGGTCTCCAACTAACTCGTCCGTTTCGAAGTCCTAAGTTGCTCAAAATTTTTATAAATGTTGTGCATGCTGCTGATCTAGGCCGAATGCCTAGAACCCTGAATATGAAACAAAACAATAGACACACAAATAACACGGAATGGTGGAAAACCAATGTATTACTCAAGAATCGATTCCCTTACACAGTTGCCGCCCGGGCATATTTATAGTCGCCCGTAGGCATTTACAAGACGATTTTGCCCTTAGGGTTTGCCCCCCAAGGCCCTATGCAACAACTGGCGAAGGGCTAAACAGTCAAGCTCGCACCACCAAGCTTTGTCTCCCAGGCGGCCGACCGCCCAAGCCCCACATGTCATCAAACGCATCCGCCACTTTCCTCAGCGCAGCTTCTTTGAGGGTGGTGGACCAACTTTCCATCTGCAAACAGCTATGACAAGTGGTTAGGAGCCCGAAACACGATGTTTCAGCGGATGGATTCGGCGTCACCGCCGAATCCGCCCCGGGCGCGCACGCCCCGTTGCCCCGGGCGGCGCACCGGATGAGTCCCCTGCCAAGCTTTCTCTGGGCATTAGGGTAAGGCGCCGAATCGCATAGGCACACGCCGAATCACTTGGGTCTTTCGGCCTGCGTAAGGCTCCTAGGCCTCGGCTATCCCCCAACAGTAGCCCCTCGGCGTCTGTCGAACCCCGTCTTGCGGGATTCGGCAGGGGCCGACATGGAATAGGATGCCCAAGGGCCCGGTGAGCCGAAAGGCCCCGGATGCGCTGTTCCGCGCCGGGCGGGTGAGCTGTATCAGAATTCGGCACTCTGGCCGACTTGCTCGATTCGGCGCCATGGCCGGATTGCCCAACGCCGTCCCCGATTTGCACATGGAGAACCTGTTCTCAGGATCGAAGTGTGCAAACTTTTTTTTTGGCGGAAAACCTGAACCGTCATCTCGGGGCGCTTGAACCGTTGCCTCGGGACGCGTGCCCGACGCGACGCTTCGCGCGCAACGGCCGTCTCACTCGCCTATAAAAGGCCCCCCCCGGCGGCTGGTGTCATTTTCACGCCTCCTGCTACTCCACGCGCGAGAGAGATCCCCTCATAGCATTCGGCGAGCACCGCGGAAGGCATTCGGCGTTTGCTGCTAATTCGGTGAGTTTCCTTTTCCTCAACTTGGTACTTTCGCATGCTTCCGGGGGTTTCGGGGGTTTTCCTGTTTTGCTTCGGCAGGTGCTGCGGAAGGCATCTTATAATTCCCTTCCTTGTTTTACTTTCTAGTTTCGGCAAGGTCTCCGAATCGGTTGCTCACGTTGATTTAGAATGGCGAGCTCATCGGCAACCGATAGCCAGAACCTTGGTCTAACGGATCCGGGCCACGGCACTAACTCCGGCGATCCCAGCGGAACTGGATCCGGCGGCTCCTCCGACCTACCTGGTCGTCCAGGTGCATCCGTATCGGCCCCGGATCCCACAAGCGATTGCGGGGCCGGAAACGCGCCGTCCTCGCGCGTTGCTGCGCAAATCTTGGTTGAGGATGATTCGGGGTCCGAATCTGAAGGGGAAAATGAGATGGACGAGGATGTCGAGTGTTTTGAGGCTGGGGAGCTGGACACCCTCAGCGTGGCGCCGCGGCAGCGAACTGAGGTTGCCGACGCAGATTCGGGTCGCGCCGCGAAACACGTTAAACTGGTCGGGTGGTCTTGCCTGCTTGGAGAATCTGACGTGGATAACGCGAAGCTCGACGACTATGTTCGTGACGGTTATCTGACGATCGCCGAAAGAGCCAAGTGCCGTGCGCCCCCGAAAGGGGAAAAATACCCTGACCCTCGGGACCATGAAGCTTTGGTGTTTCGGGACTACTTCAGAGCCGGACTCCACTTTCCGCTAGAAGAAAAGTTTGTGGTCTCGGTTCTCGATCGGTTCAAGCTGCAGCTTCACCAGCTTACGCCGAATGCCATCTCTAGACTTAGCGTCTATGCAATGAGCCTGAAGATGATGGGGAGCCCCTTGAGCGTTCCGTTGTTAGTGGAGCTGTACGAATCGCATCATCATGGGAAGTATTCATTGGACAAGGACTACCGAATGGAGATCGGGTCCTTCAATTTTATTCCCGCGAAGAAAAAGGTGGACGAAAGCCTAGTCCTTTACTTCAAGAGCAAATGGGACAACTAGAAGAAACACTGGTTCTACATTCGCGTGTGCGAAAATTCGGCTGTGGATCATGCGAAAAGGGCGGGGTTGCCGAAAGCCCACGGACTGGTCTCGCTGATGACCCCGATGGTTGGGCTCACCCAAGGTGAGCTCCGCGCTGGAGACTAGGTGAGCGGCGAAGCCGCCGAATCTTACCGGCTGACTGCGAATCGGCAGATCATCCGAGACTTGGTGGAGGAAATGATATCTTTGGGCCAGTGGCCATTTAGCCGGGACATGAGGTTCGCATGCTTCTCCGCGGCCAAGGGCTACAAGGGTCTGTCTCTGGTGCTGAAACGACCGACCGGTTTTTCCTCGGATTCGGCTTTTATGGCGAATGTTGAGCGCCGGGCCAACCAAATATGCGGCCCGTACGGGGAAAAAGAACATGAAGCAAAGCTGCGAAAACTTGGACAAAAAGCGCGGCTGAATCGTATTTGGGAGTCAATGAGCCTCGAATACCCCGACCGACCTGCGCCTGCGAGGCGGGCTGCTTCGGCGGGTGAGCCGGATGCTGTGGCCGGCACGTCCGCGGCTGCCCAAGAGGCGGGCGCCGGTGGGCTTGGCCGCGGGCGGGGATGCGGTCGTGGCAGCGCCCGGGGCGCCGGCCGTCATTTGGCGTCAGCTAGAACGACTGCGCAAGCCGAAACCCGCGCCCGGAAGCAGAGGAAGCAACGTACAACACCCGATGAAGGTGATGACATTCCGGTGGTTCGCGAGTTGGCCGGGCGCACCTGGCCGAAACCACTCAAACGGAGTCGCCAGCCGGCACTGCAGATCGCCGAATCTAAGCAGGGGTTGCCCGGGGACACGGTACCGAAAACATGCACAGGCCGCTGGCCTTGTTCAAATTATATTATTGCTTGGCTTTGCCGAATTTGCTTTCTTGGTTCCGAGGTAGCTGAAACTGACTTTGAACTACGCTTTTTTCTCTCGGTCTTACGCAGGATTTCGGGTGCTCAGACGAAAACATGTCGCGCAAGATCCCGAGCCCCCGGGATGTGGATGTGAACTCGCTTCCGGCCGTAAGCGGGTTGGACTTCGGTGGCAGGAAGAGGAAGAAAGCCAAGAGTGACACGCACCCGCTGGCTCCGGTGAGGCTGCCGAAGCCCGCTACCGCAGACGCCGAAACCAGTCACCGGGAGACCGTGGTGAGGGAAGTTAGCCCACAGGGCACGGCGCATAGCGGCTCGCAAGACGACCGCCGTCTCGGTAAGTCTCGCTTTTATATGGAGACGACCCGAATGACGCCCGAAATGGCCGAAAGTGTACTGTTCGGTCATGGGTTTGTTCCCGTGGACGTGGACCGGATTCGTTACAGCGAAATGAGAGTGTATTCGGGGTCGTTGTCCCTGGAAGAGGGGAATTCCGAGCAAGCTGAAACTTACCGCGTTGCTCGTGCTTTAGGGGTCAGCTCCGATTGCTGCTTGGTGGCGAATGTCGACCCGCGCCTTGCTGGCGTCTTGCTGCCGGCCGAGGGGGCGGCCTTTGCAAGGCTTGATGGCCACCGCTCGCAGCGAGCTGCTTTCTGCCATCAACTTCCACTCTATCTCGGTAAGTCCTGAAACACGTGACCCCATCTGGAAAGATTCGGGCGACCAGCCGATTGACCCTAAGTTGCTTGTTTGCAGACTGCCATCCTTGTGGACGCCCTGGTGAAGCAAGAGCAGGGCACCTTGGCCCACGCCGAAAAGCGAGTCAAGGAACTTGAAGAAAAGCTGACCGTCACCGAGACTTTGCTGGCGAAGGAGGCTGCCGAGAAGGAGACGAAGGAGAAACTGCTGAAGGAGAAGCAGCAGGCGCTGGACGAAGCTAACGGGAAGCTGGAGAGGTATCGGGCCAACCACCGAAACTTAGGATTGTCCGCTGACGAGGCCATAGCCCTTGTGCAACGGATGATCGCTGGGGTAGGTGAACATTTCCATACCCCTCCCCCGGGAACCTCCACCCTTGAGAAGATTCGGCTGCTTAACGATGGGCTCGGTGCTCTTGAGGGACTTGTCGAGCTTGGGCGCGAATACGCTGCCTTTGAGAGCATTCGCATCCTTTGCAAGTCCCTTAAGGACGCCGGATGTGACCACTACGCCGGGGTGGAGGCTGCGGAGGACGTCAACGCCTACTGGGACTACGACGCCGACGCCTACAAGGCCGCGAAGAAGTGGTTCTTTGACGAGTTTTGGGGTTCCGGTGGCCGGGATCTGAGTCTGCTGCGCGCGGCTCTCACGTGCGCAAAGGTATGAGGGTGGCGAATTGGCGCACTTGCCGAAGCTTGCGACCCGAATGGTTGACCGAATGCTCACTATAACTTGTGATTTTTGGCAGGATGAGGACGAGGGGAAGGTGATTAAGGCCAAAGTCGCGGCCTATATTCGAGCGCGCGACGAGAGGGAGGGGTCGTCCACCATGGGCACACCCATGCGCGAAACGACTGAGGTCCCTCGCTCTGCCCCAGACGCCTCTGCGGCTACTGCTTCAGCCCACCCCGGTCCGGGCCCTACACCGAATCCAGCCGCTCCAACTCAAGCTTCAACGCCCCCTGCTCCTGCTACCACCGATGATGAGAATGCCCCCGCAGCCTGATCGCGGGATGTAAAAGACTTTTAATTCCAGCCCCTTGCGCGGCTGGCGCTGAAGAACTTGGTGATTTGGTTTGAGAACTTGAAGGCATTCGGCGTGTGTCGCCGAATGCCCAGTGGATGTAAAACTGAACTTGTTTCTTTGAGTTCGGATTGCTTCAGGCGTGACGCGTTTTGTGTTGTTTTGAGCGCATTTCGGCTTCGACATATTTGGACGTGTGTGTTTCAGCATTAGGCATGGATTCGCCGAGAACGCCGAATTTTGGTTTTGAAAGACGCCGCCCTCCAACTTGTTTGAGTCGAAAAGACGCCGAATTGGTTTTTGAAAAACGCCGTCCCCCAACTTGGTTAAGTCGAGAGGAAACGCGCGGATTTGTTTCGGCTTAGACGCCGAATTGGTTTTTGAAAAACGCCGTCCCCCCAACTTGGTTAAGTCGAGAAGAAACGCGCGGATTCGTTTTGGCTTAGACGCCGAATTGGTTTTTGAAAAACGCCGTCCCCCAACTTGGTTAAGTCGAGAAGAAACGCACGGATTCATTTCGGCTTAGACGCCGAATTGCTTTTTGAAAAACGCCGTCCCCCCAACTTGGTTAAGTCGAGAGGAAACGCGTGGATTCATTTCGGCTTAGACGCCGAATTGGTTTTTGAAAAACGCCGTCCCCCAACTTGGTTAAGTCGAGAAGAAACGCGGATTCGTTTCGGCTTAGACGCCGAATTAGTTTTTGAAAAATGCCATCCCCCAACTTGGTTAAGTCGAGAAGAAACGCGCGGATTCGTTTCGGCTTAGACGCCGAATTGGTTTTTTGAAAAATGCCATCCCCCAACTTGGTTAAGTCGAGAAGAAACGCACGGATTCATTTCGGCTTAGACGCCGAATTGGTTTTTGAAAAATGCCGTCCCCCAACTTGGTTAAGTCGAGAGGAAATGCACGGATTCGTTTCGGCTTAGACGCCGAATTGGTTTTTGAAAAACGCCGTCCCCCAACTTGGTTAAGTCGAGAAGAAACGCGCGGATTCGTTTCGGCTTAGACGCCGAATTGTTTTTTGAAAAACGCCGTCCCCCCAACTTGGTTAAGTCGAGAGGAAACGCGCAGATTCGTTTCGACTTAGACGCCGAATTGGTGATGCTGTCTTGGAAAGCTTTGCGCAAGAATATTGTATTTTCTTTATTACAGCGCTGGGGTTATGAGTTTACAACGTTACAAGTTCCAATTGGGACCCGAAACCTTTGTGACGTGGCCCTGAAGAGTTTTGCTGACGCTGAGGGCTGGATTGTTGTGAACGCCGAGCGGCTCACGTGCTGTCGACCGGCGTGCCATGCTTTGACGGTCCGCGCTGGTATGGAGCTAGGGGAACTAGCGCCGAATGCTCTTTTGCTTTCGGCTGGCGAAGCCACTGCGGCTGAAGGTGACGACCAGAATGCGGCCACCGAAGTGCTTTGGTCTGTGGGTGGTGGGGAGGTTCCTGAAACAGCCATTGATGAAGCGCTTCTTTGTACCATCATCTGGGCTCGAGATGCAGTATACTGACAGTGTTGCTCACCGGATCTTGGTGGAGCAAAACAGAACGCGGCACCAGGTGTGCTTGCTTTCGTGGTTAGTGAGGGCCTGGTGAATGCCGAATGGGCTGCCAGGAACACTGAAACCAGATGCAGTTGGTGATGGTTTGGAAGTGGTCTTTCTCCGAGCTCCCCGAATCCACCCTTTCCTGTTGCTTCCTATCCCTAATAGATTGGCGACCCTGCTTTTGGGGCGGTATTTGGCTGAGACTGAGAGTTGTCATAGTTTGGTGAGTTTGGGGGAGTCTGAGGGGGGTGCCTTGTTTATATAGGCCCTTTGACCCCCTTGGTTGTAAATGTATTAACCTAACCGTGCACTGATTATTCTGACGGGTATCTTTGTCATTAGTGCGCCTGATTGGCTGCTTTGATTCTTGGTGGGCTCCGCCCGCTTTATTGAGCTAGAGGACACCGGCGAGCCCCCTGTATTTTAGGGAGTTTGCCTACAGCCGTTTTTGGCTGGATAGGTTGCTTGCAACCTGAGAGTGAATACCGAATATATGGCCAAACTCGTCAGCTTGGCCGTTTTCGGTGAAAAATATTTCATACAGCAACAACTTGGTGCTAAATAGAACTTCGAATGTAGTGGCAATTATTACAGGGGATGCCTCGTTAAAAACCTCGAGGAGGAAAAAGAGTGCAGAGCCCGAAATGTCTTTAGGCGTTAAAGCCGAATGTAGCAGGAAAAGTAAAAACGAAAATTACAACTCCTTTGTTCTGGAGCATGCGATCAAGGGTAGAAACGACGCAGTTGTCTCGTTCCTGTGTGAGTTGATTCGGACCCATCTTCGGCCACCAGGTGAAAACGCCTGTCTCGATCATCCGCGCGATGATGTATGGTCCATACCGTTGAGGCTGTAACTTGCCCTGCTTGTCAGGCTGCCTGATGAGCACCATGTCGCCCGGGGCGAAGTTCTTCCTGAGGATCTTCTTGTCCCTCCAGCTTTTAGTTTCGGCGTGGTAGGCATCGAGGTTCTGCGCCGCCTGGCTCTTCCTGTTGTCGGAGACTTCAACTTCCACCATCCTCTGGATTGGATTCGTCGGAGAGATTTCGGTTCGGAATGAGCCAAGCTTGACCTCTTCAGGGGTGATTGCTTCCTCGCCGAATAGTAGCCTAAACGGCGTGAACCCTGTTGCTCTGGTCGTGGAGATGTTGTGGCCCCACACAGCTGTTACCAGCTCCTGAGCCCATCGTCCTTTCTTTGCGTCTTCCAGTGCTTTGGAGATGATGCCGAAGATGTCGCCGTTGGCTCTCTCGACCGCTCCATTCGATGCGGGGTGATTCACCGATGCAAAGGATAATTTGATTCCGAGCTCTTCGCAGAACGTTCGGAACTGTGTCGAGTCAAACTGCTTGCCGTTGTCGACGGTGATATAGGCGGGTACGCTGAATCTGCAAATAATTCGCTGCCATACAAAACTGGTTAGTGTACCTGAGGTTATCTTAGCCAAGGGCTTGGCCTCGACCCACTTGGAGAAGTATTCGAGGGCCACTATGGCGTATTTCAGATTCCCTGGAGCCGGCGGCAGAGCTCCCACTATATCGACCCCCCATCGCTGCAGGGGCCAAGTGGGGTATATCGGCTTGGTGGGATTCGCCGGAGCGTTCTGGTTCTTGGCAAACATTTGGAAGCCCCTGCACGACCTTGTGATGTTTTTCGCATCTTCGACCGCGGTTGGCCAGTAAAATCCTTGCCTCATGGCCCTGTGGGCGATTTCGTGCGGGCCTCTGTGTGCTCCGCACGAACCCTAATGTATCTCTGTTAACAGCTGAATTCACTCGTTTCGGCTGATGCATTTGAGAAGCGGGGCGACTACTCCTTCCTTGTACATGCTTTCTCCGACGATGGAGAATTGCTTTATCCTGGACGCCATGCGTTGCTTATCTTTCTTGGTTGCTGGCTCATAGGTCCCCTGAAGGTATGCCCAGATTTCGGATCTCCAATCATCGCTTGCGATAGCGTGGATGGTGGCTGGGTTCTCCTCTTCTTCTTTGACTGCCTTGGCGGTTAAGACCTGATAGAATACATCCGGCGGCATCGGTGAAACCCGAGCCGCCGCCTTGGCCGCCTGTCGGCTTCTGTGTTCTCGGACCTGGGAATGTATCTCAGGGTGAAACTAAGAAAGAATTTCTCCATTCTTCTCACAGCGGACAGGTATTTGGCCAGCTCGGGCTCCTTGGCCGCATAGTCCTTCTGAATGTGTCCTACGACCACCTGCGAATCTGATTTGATAATGCAGCGACGAACCCCCAGGGCCCTCAGCTTTCTCAGCGCCAGCAGAACTGCCTCGTACTCCGCCGAATTGTTGGTGGATAGGAACTGCAAACGCGCTGCGTAACGAATGACCGGGCCCAACAGCGGTGTCAAGATTGCCGAAATGCCCGCGCCGGCGCTGCACCAGGAGCCATCGCAGTGCGCGGTCCATTCGGGCTCGGTGAATTCTCTGGTGGGATCGCCCCGCCCGGGGTCCAGTCTGCGATGAAGTCTGCGAGAACCTGTGATTTGATTGCTGCTCTGTGCCCGAATTAGATTGCATACTGGTTCAGCTCGGCGGCCCATTTCCCGATCCGGCCCACTGCTTCGGCGTTCCGGAACAAGGCCTCCAAGGGCTGCGTGGACAGGACCCGAATGACATGGGCCTGAAAGTAGTGTTTTAGCTTCCGAATGACAGTGTAGGCAATTTTCTCCAGCTCAGAATAGTTGAGCTTCGCCCCAGACAATGCTTCGGAGACGAAGTATATTAGAAACTGATGCATCTTCCCCTCGTGCTCCCTTTCTTGGACGAGCACCGCGCTGACTGCAGCCGGTGACGCTGCGAGGTACAGGATGAGCGTTGCATTCGGCTCGGGCTTCGAAAGCGTGGTGATCTGGGTCAAGTACGCCTTTAGGTCCTCGAACGCTTGCTGCTGATCGACGCCCCAGTCGAATGCGTCGGCTTCCCGTAACACCCTGAAGAATGGCAGCCCCCTTTCGGCTGATCTGGAGATAAAGTGACTCAGGGCTGCGATACGGCCCGTGAGTCTCTGCACGTCTTTCTTGCTAGTTGGAGGCTTCATGTTCATGATCGCTGCGATCTTTTCAGGGTTGGCTTCGATGCCTCTCGCCGATACCAGACAGCCTAGCAGCTTTCCCTTACGTATGCCGAATATGCATTTCTCCGGGTTGAGCTTCAGTTCGCTGGCGCGGAGGCCGGCGAATGTTTCTTTGAGATCCGCTATGTGCGTCGCTGTCACTCTTGACGACCAGGTCGTCAACGTATGCTACCGCATTGTTTTTCTTTTTCGCGCTCCCGAAAGGCTTCATCTGTCATGCGGGAGAATGTAGGACCGGCATTCCGAAGTCCCTCGGGCATTCGGCGGTAGCAGAACGTACCGGCTGGCGTGATGAAACTTGTCTTTTCTTCGTCCTCCGGGTTCATCCATATCTGGTGATACCCTGAGAAACAGTCTAGGAGACTCATCATTCCGCACCCGGCCGCAATGTCTACCAACTTGTCGATGCGAGGCAGCGGGTACGGGTCCTTGGGGCAGTGCTTATTGAGATCCGTGAAATCTACGCACATGCGCCATTTTCCGCTTTTTTTCTTTACCAGTACCACGTTAGCCAGCCATTCCGAGTACTGTACCTTTCGGATGACTCCGGTGTCCAACAGCCTCTGCACTTCTGCTTCGGCTGCTGCCGCTCTTTCATCTGACATTTTCCTTAGCTTTTGCTTCCTTGGCCTTGCTTGCTTGTCGATGTTCAGGCTATGCTGCGCTAATTCGCGGTTCACCCCCTGCAAGTCCTTTGCCGACCACGCGAACACATCCCGGTTCTCGGATAAGAAACTCAGTAATTCGGCCCTATCTTCGGCGTTTAGGCCGGAACCGATGTGTACACATTCGTCGGGTCTGCAGGAGCTGAGCGGCAACTGGACTGTGTCTTCGCACGGAGCTGCCCTTGGTTCCTTTCTCTGAAGGCGCTGAAACTCATGGTTTTCGTCCGGCACAGACTCTTTGACTTCGTGTACCGCGCTGTACCCTGGGATTGGCTTGCAGTCGATGCTCCTGGCGGCTAACTGGTCACCATGTACTGCTATGACGCCGCCCGGGGAAGGCATTTTCATGCATAG
Source organism: Themeda triandra (assembly GCA_018135685.1). Classification (NCBI taxonomy): domain Eukaryota; kingdom Viridiplantae; phylum Streptophyta; class Magnoliopsida; order Poales; family Poaceae; genus Themeda; species Themeda triandra. The sequence continues at coordinate 125,633 of JAENPR010001311.1, read as the reverse complement.
GTACCCCTGGTTGATGATGATGTTGAACTTGTTGATGATGCCACGGCCGAATATGGCAGTATAAGGATACGGTATGTCGACCACGTCGAACGTGATTTCTTCAGCCCTGACCTTCTGACCTTCGCTGAAGGCTACAGTGAGGGTCTTCTTGCCGATGGCGTCAATTCTTTGACCGCCGAATCCAAACAAAGCATTACCGACAGGCTCTAGATCTTTTCTGTTGAGCTTCATTCCGTCAAAAGCCTTGGTGAATAGAATATCAGCGGAGCTGCCATTGTCGATGAGTATATTGTGCAGTGTATAACCGGCGACATAGGCAGTGGCGACGAATGCGTCGCAATGGGGGTAGTCCCGGACCTGGATGTCCTGCTCACTGAAAGAGATGGGTTCATTTTTCCATGCAGGTCTGGCGACTGGGCGCTTCACCGAAACCGAGTGCACCCTTTTTACATAGTCTCGCCGAGCCTTTTTGTTTTCGTGCTCCAGGTTAGTTCCCCCAGTGATGGCGTAGATATGACCGTTGGACGGCATTATATTCACCGGGGCCGCCGAATTGACCACCTGCAGCTCCCTTGAGCTCTCTGGTGCTGGCAGCGCCTGCTGCTGCTGGGCTTGATTCTCCGGAGGGGCCGACGGCTGGGCCGGCGCTGGGGCGGCCTGCTGACGATTCTGTTGGGCTTGCTGAAACTGTATGTAGTTCGGGTGATACCAAGTGTACGGAGATTGATAGGCCTGAAACGCTGGCTGGTGATATGCCGGAGCCGGAGCTGTGTGATATACATGCTTCGGCGCTTCTGCTGAATTAGCAGATTCGTCTTTCTCCCACTGCTGCTTCGCGAGATGGGTGTACTTGCAATCTATGGTGAAGTGGCCTTTGTCTTCTCCACACACCGCGCAGTAATGGGTTCGGTTACCCTTTCCGCGCCCTTTGCTGCGGCCTCCGCCGCCTCCTCCGCGACCTCCGCGGTTCTGACTTCCCGAGCCCCTGCCTTGCTGAGACCCGTCTGTGCTGTATCATTAGGCTGTGCGTCCGAATCCTGTTGTACCGTGTGAACCGGACTGCTCTGCTGATTGGCCTTTGGCTGGGCCTGCGATGTGCTTTTCGGCGTGGCTTGCTTGAAACTGTGACGCGCGGCCTTTCTTTTGTTCAGGTCATCCTCTGATCTGGCGAACTTTCGCATTTGGTCGAAGAGTTGCTTGATGGTTGTTGGGGGTTCCCCAGACAGAGCTTCGGCGCACGGGCCGATTTTCAGACCTTTTATTGCGGCTGCGATTACAATGTCATCCGACACATTCGGCAACTGTGCCTTTAGCTGAATGATTCTCTCGAGGTACTTGGATAGCAGTTCATCATCCGGGCCGGTATTGCATTCATCGATCCGACATTGTTTGCTTGTCGGTCTGGAAACCCTGGAAAGTGGTTAGCAGCTCGGCCTTCGCCTGCTGCCATGAAGTGATGGATAATGGCTTCAGAGACATATACCAATCATGCGCGACATCCTCGACCGCCATGATTAGGGACTTGGTGAGAATGGCATCGTTCCCTCCTGCTGAGTGTACCGAAGCTTCGTAGCTTGAAATGAACTTCCTCGGATTGGATCTGCCATTGTACTGTGGTATCTTAGGTTTGTAGCCTATGGGCCACGGGTGACACTGTATCGCTATGGACAGAGGAGATGTCATGTCTATAGCTTCGGCGGTGCCGCCGCTGCGCTTTTCCCCGATGAAGATTACATCCTTGGTGAATCTTGGTGATGTGGAACCGCTCTCCTGCAGGCTCTGAATCTTGTGTAACAGCCTGGCTTCCTCTTCTGCTGCTTGATCGATAGCTGCCTGGATGGACGATGCCCGCTTTTTTGCGGCGACGATGCTGGCCAGGCGATTTCGCTCTGCTGTGAGCTCTGCTACCTTGGACGATCGCTCTTCAAGGACTCTGAGGAGCTTCGCGTTCTCGGTGTCCTCAGCCGCTGGCGGCTCCTCCTCTTCCTCGTCTTCGATTTCCGCATCATGGACGCCGCCTCCCGCCTCGGGATCCGGTGGATCTGCTGGTTGCACAACTGGTGCTTCGGTGCCGGCGGGCGCTGCATTTACCGCTGACGCCGAAGCGGCTCCTGACGGATGGAGCTGAAACCCGGCATCCGACACGGCCGCAGACGCGGAAGCCTCTCTGGTAGGACCGGGCTTACCTTTCCCTTTCGGTGCCATGGCCGTTGCGAGCAACAACCACAGTGGGCGCCAATGTTGATCTAGGCCGAATGCCTAGAACCCTGAATATGAAACAAAACAATAGACACACGAATAACACGGAATGGTGGAAAACCAATGTATTACTCAAGAATCGATTCCCTTACACAGTTGCCGCCCGGGCATATTTATAGTCGCCCGTAGGCATTTACAAGACGATTTTGCCCTTAGGGTTTGCCCCCCAAGGCCCTATGCAACAACTGGCGAAGGGCTAAACAGTCAAGCTCGCACCACCAAGCTTTGTCTCCCAGGCGGCCGACCGCCCAAGCCCCACATGTCATCAGACGCATCCGCCACTTTCCTCAACGCAGCTTCTTTGAGGGTGGTGGACCAACTTTCCATCTGCAAACAGCTATGACAAGTGGTTAGGAGCCCGGAACACAATGTTTCAGTGGATGGATTCGGCGTCACCGCCGAATCCCCCCCGGGCGCGCACGCCCCGTTGCCCCGGGCGGCGCACCGGATGAGTCCCCTGCCAAGCTTTCTCTGGGCATTAGGGTAAGGCGCCGAATCCCGTAGGCACACGCCGAATCACTTGGGTCTTTCGGCCTGCGTAAGGCGCCTAGGCCTCGGCTATCCCCCAACACATGCCACAGGATGAGGAAGCGCTAAGTTTTAGATTTTTTGGATATGCTTTGCTACTTTCCTTTATTTAAATGAATTTCTATGCGGCAATTGTAGTCTGAACTAAGGTTATCTCGTAAATGCTCCAAAAACGTTACCAAATTTCTATACTAGGCCGCACATTCCCATGCAACCAGTTTTGATAGAGGTGATGTAAAATATTTCACCAATATCTATTCGAATTTATCTCACCAATATTTATTCTAATAAAGAAAAAAATAAACAGAAAAGCTGTGCTCCAAAACATTTGATCGGCCTAGTATAGATCGAAAGCCCAACTACATTTTCATTCATCATCAACCGTGCATCTGTTCATCCGATGGTTCAGATCCTACCTGCTTGGCATATACTAGAAAGGCGCGCGGCTTTGCCGCGCATGGCCATTGTTATTTTTTGTTTTTCTTTGTAGTTAGTTACCTGAGTATGAATGATGGTAGCTAGCTAAATTGTTCTTCATTCAATATATTAGTGTTTTTCTTTGTGTTATTTAGAAATTATTATTTGTGGATGATTGTGTATATTACCATTGAATTTTTTTCTAAATTTGTTTGTAGAGGTTGTCAGCATCACAAATCATCCAAGAAATAATATTTTAATTTTTAGAAATCATAGAAGTTTCCTTTATTAATTAGAAGAGGTTATTTTAAATAATTCTAAATTTCTTTATTTTTCAAGTTTTTTTATAGATATAGAGTACATCAAGGAGTGGCTACACAAAAAGTTTCATGATTTTAGGAACTTTGATTATTTTTGTATGAAATAAACAAAATTAGCATCTCATATGATTTAATAAAAGACATAAAAATGATAAGACTATTTGGGCCGAATCTGGCCCAGATTGGTCCATGTACAGCCCAAACGTGGTGGCAGTCCGGCCCATATAATGGCCTGGCCTTTTGTCATATTTCGAAAAACCTCAAGGGCCTTTTTGCAAGATTTTCTGAGAGAAGGCCGGACAACGGGTTATATTTCACCAAAGTGCGAGGGCCTTTTTGCAAAACGGCCAGTAATGGCCCGATCTGAGCCTTCCATCCGCCCGATCGGACGGCCGAGGGAGGCCCGCGACGTGGCCACTCTCTTTGGCCAGAGAATGTTGCAGCTTTCGTATATAGGAGATATGCTTCAGTCTCGCTAACCCTACACACTTTTTTCTTTTCCCCTGGCTTCCTCTCTCGGCACTCGGCCGCCGCCGCCAGCCGCCTCTCCCTCTCCCAGGCGTGCTTGGCTCCACTGGTTCCCATCCCTCTACGGACCAACAACGGCAAGCACTTCCTCACTCACCGCACATGCCTGATGCCAGGGCCGGCGAATCTCGGTTCGTGTGCAGGTTGCAGATCTCGCTCGCCCAGACGACCCATGGACATGCCCGCAACGAGAGGGTGGCGAGAGGCGGGCGGGGTTGGAGAGGGTGAAGCTGAAGGTCACAACCCAGCTCGCTCGCTGACCTCTCGCAGCCATGCAGGGGCGAGTACTGAGGTCGCCATTCTCTTCCCAGCGCCCTTCCCGTTGGTTTCCATAGCTGCAGGGTCATCACCGAGCTGAGGGGAGAGGCACGCGCAGCTCGCCTCCGCCTCCAGGATTCGAAGCTTGGATGGCTTATTGCTTCTTGCGAGGTAAGGCTTAGATTAGAGTTGTTCAGCATAGTACCGCGTATACTGATTGCTCCCACGAATCAGCATGTTAGTTGTGTTTGCCTACCTAGATCTGTCATGCTTTTGGCTACCCTTGTTTCCATGCGTGATTTTCCGCTATTGTTATGATCTGCATCATTGATCGGAGATATATTATTCATTAACATGAGGTTTATGTAATTCTTCTGCAGTTCCAGCGCATAAATATTATCTACAAGGAGAAGCAACTTCAGATCAGATTTACTCCCAAGGTCAAGGAGGAAGCTGAGGGAGCCCTTGTTGCCACACCTCGCCTTTAGAGTTTTAATGGGCACATTTGTGGTGTTTCTGCAGGTGTTTTGTTAGTAGTTTAAGAGAATATGTTCATACACATACGCCTATGACTTTTGAGGTCATTAGAGACTGTAGTTCTTTGTTATATGTATGTCTGAACATTATTTTGTTTGCTTTAAAACAGTGTTGTCGGAAAATGAAAATGAAATTGTCTTTTATTGTTATTATTGCACTGTGTTTTGGGCTTTCTTGAGATAAAAGAGGCATAAGAAAAAAATGGTGTGGGCTTGCCTAGTAAAAAATTGTGAACGGACCCAAATATATTGTGTGGGATCAGCCCAGACTGCATGGGCCACACTAATACATTGAAATGGGCTGGCCAAAAATTGTGAACGGACCCAAATACATTGAAATGGGCTGGCCAAAAACATGGGCCATGCATGAAAAAAAAGGAAGCCATAACAATGGGCTTGGCCCATTATAAGCTTGTTTGCCACATCAGCGCCATATGACATTAAATCAGTTGTCATAAATGTTTGTGACATTCAAAATTGATGTCATAATTTTATGACTTTAACATCTAAACATCACAAGTTGTCATTATAGACGTTCATCTTTTGACATTCTATTTTTGTCAACTTGGTGTCACAGAGGACAACCTATGACTTTTTTTTCAAGTATTATCATGTTGGAACTCAGTTCCAGCAGGTTTAGTATTCAATCGTAATTACAATTACAATGCTAGAGTGTGAAGAAGAGAAGCTCTTCCACTCCAAGGAGTCATCCTCTACAACCAGGGCTGGGGGGCTCCTTTTATAGCCACCCGCCTCCCTTGTACAAAAAGTCATTATAACCCCTAAGGGGGAACAAGAAAACCCTAATTCTAAGACTCTTCCAGGTGGGGTCGGTAGGGGCAAAGTCGTCCGCTGGGGCGCGACTAGGCCCGTGGGCTCCTCCTGGGCCTCCAAAGCGCGCGACGTCCTCCTTGCTCCTGGGCCGTTGGTGGGCCATCTCTTGGACCGTTGGATGTCTCCGCTCCAACCTGTCGTCTCCGCCACCGTCCTGACGCCTCCGCCACCGCCCGGGGTGTCTCCGCCTTGGGACCGGAGGCCCGCGCCTCTGGCCCAATGTCTCCGCCGGATGCCGGAGGTCTCCGCCTCCAGCCTGGTACCTCCGCTCGGAGGCCTGAGGTTTCACTACCAGTCTGGTGTCTCCGCCTGGCGACCGGAGGCCTTCCAAGGCACAAGTCGGCATGGTCTCCGGCGGCGAGTACCTGGTCTCCGATCCAACCCTGCACAACAGGTTGACACGTGCAGCAAATAAGATAAATGGGGGTTAGTTGCCCGTAAGCACATGCCCTGTCTCCGCTGCTGAGATGCCTTTCCCAACATTCCCCCCTTGAGGGTTAGGTCCAGCGCAGGCGGGCCCTAGCCATCAATTCTCGGCTTGATCAGCGGAGACCATGGCCCTCCCCCCTGGCGCATCTTTGATGGACCGAGACTTCTGGAGATAAAAAGATTTTTTATTGTGACCTTTTCTCGTCCGTTGGATCTGAGGTCTTTGATTCATGACCGTTGGATGGGTTACCGTTGCCGTGGAGGAGTTGTACCCCCTCCGACCTGCCGTCCGGCCATTATAAAAGGGGAGGGGGGTGGTGAGAGTTTTTTACCCCGTGCTGTTATTCTTGTGCCACCTCCGCATCCGCCGGTTGCCTCCGATTTCGATCGTGGCACCTCCGCTGCAACGCGCTTGCCTCCGCCACCGCTACACCGGTCCTTACTCCCGGTTTTAGAAAGTGAAGGTCGGAGACTGGCTGGACCTCTTTGAGAAGTGCATGCTTGTTGCTGCGAAGGCTAGGGACCTGGAAGAATCTCTTTCTGACGTTGAAGTCTCCGTCAACGACCTCATCCCTCCGCATAGTCCCGGAGGTATGGCTCTCATCACCTATGACCTCGAGAGGCAGGGCCTCATTCCGGCCGGTCGTGCCAAGCTTCCTGGTTCGGAGACTGAACTAAAGCCGGGCCGCGGGTATGCAGTGGTGTTCAGGGATTTCTTCACCTGCGGCCTTCGGATGCCGGCCCACTCGTTTCTGAGAAAGGTCTTGGGGGAGTTCAACGCTCAGATCCACCATCTAACACCTCATGCCTTCCTGAACCTCAGCAAATTTGTCTGGGCTGTGGAGTCATACGGCGGAGAGCCGGATCTTAATACCTTCGTGAGACACTATGAGCTGCAAAAACAACCACGACAGTTTGGAGATGAGAAGATGAAGGCCCAATTTGGTGCGTGCACCTTCATGGCGAAGAGGTTCCAGGATGAGCGGTTGGAGATTTCTTGGTGCCAGAAAGGCAAGTGGGAACCAGCCAACTGGATGGAGTATTGGTTCTATGTGCAGACCATTGGTGTCACCGGGCTGGACGACGATGGTAATAAGATTGTGAGGTATCCACTGGCCTCCGCTATGACGGAGATGAAACCGCACACCAACTTGAAGCCGCTGCCTGCATCTTCCGCTGCGGCAGCCGCTCGCGAGAAGTTCTGCCGGAAGGCCTTCGCGTTGGCTTGCAAATACTCCGGAGGTCGTGACCTTCTAGAGGAGATAGTGGCCTCCGGCTGCTGGCCTTTAGCTAAGGAGAGGCCAATATTTGAACTTGTTCGGAAGGAGTTGCCAGTTTTCGGAGAGGCTACGGGCATACCGTGCCCTATCTTTGGTCTCAGTTTGCCACGGGGGGAAACTGGGACAAATTTTGTCAACCGTATTGAGAGGAAGGTGGTGGAGCTTATCGGGGAGGTCTCCGAGCGTGAATACCTCGCGCGGAAGGCGAAGACCGGCATCATGCCACGCCTGAACCGTGTCTTTGAAGAGCTTCAGATTCCTTATTCCTCCCAGCCTGTCCCTGGCAAGGTGCTCCGGAGGATTGAATCGAAGGCCTTGAAGAATGCTTCCGCCATTGCTACAATCAAGGCGGAGGCGTCAAAAAAGAGGAAGCGCTCGTGCGCTGGTCGCGGGCCTTCCAAGAAGGAGAAGACCTCCGAGCCGGAGGCTGCTGGTCATGGGGCCTCCGCATCTACGTCTCCAGATGCGTCTGAGGCGGGCTACAATGGCGACGATATGGAATATGAAGTTGCCGTGGAGACCGAGGCAGCTGCCCAGCCCCCGATCCAGGCGGAGGCAAAGTTGATACCGCAGCCCTCTGCCGCTGCGCGAGCTCCTTCGCCGGAGGTGTCGGTTCACCCTTTCCCCAGCACCTTCGCCGAGCTGTCCAGCTCTGAAGACGACGACGGGGCTGGTGCGAGCAAGGAGGAGGCGGAGGCCGACGAGGAGGCCGGAGATGCTGAGGCTTCCCTCTCTCTGGCTCATCAGGTTCGTGATGCTCCAGATGGAGTCTCTGATGACAATTTTGAAGGCAGTCCTGATCATAAGCTTTCGAGAAGCAAGTCCTATGCTGAGTTTCTTGCCGACAAGGCCGGCCGCCGGGCGGGCCTCCGACGATGGGCGGACCTCCGTTCCCGGGAAGAAGGGTCCGGCGATCGGGCTTTCTCTTCGTAAGTTAATTTTTGACTTAGTTGTTTTCTTGGACGTTTGTTTTAACCTTGAGTCTAAAAAAGACCTCTAACCTTTCTATTCCAAAGCTGAGCTTGCCGGTGTTGCTGGGAGTATGATGCCTCCGCCCGGCGTTGACTTGGCACGCTCGTTCCCAGGGCGGGGTTCTCGGGTTGTGCCTTCGGGCGGGGGCTCTTCTTCCGCTGCTCCTGTTTCCGGAGGTAAGTCTTTTAATCATTCCTTATCTTGGTTTGCGCGCTAGCAAAGATAGATGGTTGACAAAAATATGTTTGTGTGTCTTTGTTTTTCCAGATGCCTCCGCGACGTTCGATGCATGGGGCTTGAATGTTCATGATATTTTCGAGCATTACGGAGGTTTTTTGCCATATGATTTACTGTTGTCTCCGCAGGTTTTGGCCGTTACGGGCTTATACTCACTTCATTTTTCTTTTGGTCTCTTTTTGTTTTGATCTCGGCCAAGTTGATAATTATCTTGATGGGTTGCCCTTCGACCGTCTTCTGCGCCTTCAGCTGGAGCATCACCGCATGGTGAGCATATTTTGGACTTTCATCTTCTCTTTTCCTGGCTGTGTTTTCTTACTCATGTCTTCTTGGTTTAGACTCACCACATGGCCTTCGCCGTTGAGCACCGGGGCGCTGTGGAACTTGCCCAGCGCACCCGCGCCATTGAGGTCCTGAAGGGAGAGGTTGAGACCCTTGGCCGCGAGAAGACTGACCTCGCGGCAAAGGTTGATAGCTTGGAAGCGGCTCGGCAACAGTCGAAGGTCCTGAAGAAAAAGGTCGAGGACTTGGAGCTGAAACTCAAATCCGCTGATGAAGCCAAAGACGTTGCTGTGGAGCGTGCCAAGAAAGCAACAGAAGTGTCCGAGAACCTCCGCACCCTACTGACTTCCATGGAGAACTCTGCGGAGAGTTTTAAGAATGAAGCGGAGAGGTTGAGTGCGGCGCTCGAGGGTATCAGAGTGGCAGGGGCGGAGATTGCCGAGGCTTATCTGTCCGCACTTGAGGAATTTGGCGGTGTTGCTTCTCCTCTCCCTGCCGACTGCACTGCTAGTGGTTTAATGTCTTGGATCAAGTCTAACTTGGCGAAGCTATCCCTATTTGTCGGAGGCGTGTCCGATTTTGCGGCACGGTCCTCCGCTACTGGGTTGGTGAAAAGTTTGATCCGCGGAGGTTTCGATATCGGCACTATAGATTTTCCCAAGATCTCCGATCCGTCGGAGCTTGGGGAGACCTCTCGCCCGATCCGAAAGACAGTGCAGAGCTTCCTGAGGTCTTTCTGGGCGCCTTTTGGTAGGGCGGAGGCCGTTGCTGCTGCTACTGCAATGCGAAAAGTAGACCTTTTCTTCCTTCCTCTTTTCTGCTGCCTTTTCCTATTGGTTGTTCTCTTGAGTTCATTTCTTTGCGTGTTTGAAGGCTGCTGTCGGAGGTCAGACACCGGTAAGGCTCGTGATGAAGGTGTTCCGACCCTTGGCGAGACGTCCAAGCAAGGTTGCAGCGGAGGCATACAAGTTCCTCAGGCGACCGTGTCTTCGGCGAGGACACAAGCCGAAACGGAGGTGCAGACGGAGCCTCAGCTGCGCCCTGAAGTTCGTGCGAGCTCGCCCACGGAGACCTTGCAAGAGGGGCAGAACAAAGACGCTGAGGGAACCACTGAGGCTCGCGATGTCCGCGGAGAAGAGGTAGACTAGGGCCCTTATCTTGTGATGTAAAAACACTTGTTGCTTTTGCTGTGGCGCTTGTTGTGCGCGTATTGTAAATGAACTTCTTTTTAGGCATGCTATGGTACTTATGGGTGAATCCTCCTGCGCAGGTCTCCGATTTAGGGCCTGTGCAGGAGGTCGAGCCTGCAACCCTTATGCGCGATGGTATCTATGTTAGCGGCTTTCTGTGGAATTCCTGGCGGTTAGTGTTTCCTCATCGTAGCATTGATGAAATGTTTGAGTTTGTTCGCGCTCAGATGGACGACAGGCGCGACACCTTCGTTGGGTCGTTGGCGTGGCGGGATCCTTGGTAAATTTGGTACTTGTACTTCTCGCTTTTGTATGAGACATTTGTTTTTCCCCTTTTTGCTTTTCCCAGAGGCAATGTACGTGTTTGCTTGTAACTTTTTCTTAAGATTTGTTTCATATGCTGTATTGTAACTCGGAGGTTTCCATTTTGTATGCGGAGGTTTTGCAAAGAAAATTTTGGAGGCTTAATTTTTTATTATGTTTCTGAATGGCCGGCATTGCCTTAGTGCTAAGGTATGGAAATCTGGGCTATGCTTGTTGACGCGGAGGCAATGCCTTCGTTTGCCTGTAGTCTTAGAGACTTTTCTCCGTGCGTTGCAACGCTACTTTATATTATGTTTGATTTACACGTGGAGGTTTCTGACGAGATTCCGGAGGTTTTTACTTAGGCACCTTTTTATTGCTCTTTTGAACGGTCAGCTCTTGGTTTACATGGTTCCATGCTAAGGCATGGAGATAAGGACCTTAGCGCTGCCTTTTCTCCTACTATAGCTAATTGGACATGGTCCCTTGCTAGTGGGGACTCTCAACTTGTCGCTAGGTACCACCAATCCTCGGGCTTGCTCCCATGTAGCACTCCATGCCTTACGTGAGCGATTTTAACCGGGGATGGGGGGACGTTACGAATTCTTACGCGGTATCCCCCCTTGCCCGGTTTCTTCCCCGAGGAAAGACTCGCTAGTGCATGCTCTGAAGAAAAGGGTGGTGTGCATTTTGGTCTATGTGGCCCTCTGTTTACGAATTCTGACGCTGTCTCTTAGTGCTACTGTGGAGCTCTTGTAAATATACATCAACCTCCATCCCGCCCTCTCTTGGCTTGTGCCGTGTGTGATGCTGGGGGTGGGTGTTGGGGCCGCTTCCCTTTTATAGGCCTGGCTATGGCTTGTTGCCTTAATTACTTCTGATCTTTGGTACACTTCCCAGTGAATGCTGTGGATTTCGTGTTTAATTTTTTGTGATATGCCCTCATAATTGCTCGGGGCCAAGGACAATTGCTGCTGATGCGGATCCTTGTGATGCATGCATGGGATTGTGCCCGGTACACACTGTTGTTGGATTTGCTCGATTGCCTCTAAAGGCTATGATGCAGAGCTTTGTCTTTTAATGCATTAGATTGCAGATCGAGGTGTTTACTTCTTATGATTTTGGACAGGTTATTTATTTGCCTTCTTCCCTCCTGGGGCTATATAAGGCTTGTGGTTTCTGATGATGCTTGGTCATTTGATGTAGCATTGCCAGTATTTTAGTTTCATGAGCGAATGGCTTTGTTGTTAGATGTATTTTGAGGCTAATACTGAGTGAGAATTCGTAATGGCTACATCGCAATGGTGTGTCGCTCTTCTGCTGAGAGGCTTGGAGTGGTATCCGGCTATGAATACAACTGTGTCTGCCACTTGGTCCATTGTTCTGAGAGATCGTCCTGCAGTGCTCGGCTTTTTTGTGGGGCGAGCTAGTATGACCTGCGTTGCTTGGCAGTTTGTGTTCGGGGTACCAGCAGCCGAAGTCCGTCAGTGTTGAGGCTCCTTCCCTTCTCGGCGATGGAGAATTGCAGCGCTCTTTGCTCTTTTGCAGGCTCGTTTGCTGATTGTAATAGTAGACAATAGCATGCCTTCTCTTGGGCTTAGGTTGCTTAGAGCTGAGGCATTCGCGATTCTTGTAGCCTTAATTTTGTATTTGTATGCAAATTAACCGACTGGAGTGTCCTGCATAGCAGGCGTATTACCTCCTCTTTGCTCTCGGTAGCCTTTTCTGTTTATGCCGACTGAAGTGCTTTGGCTGTTTTTGTTTTTCCAAAATGTGGTTTAGATACCTCCGCTGATTTTGCGGAGGCCCGATTGGTACCGGTCGGCTAAGTGACCTTTCTTTTGATATTGGTGCCCTAGCTATCTGCTGGGTCTTTTTCCGATTATGGTGAAGCCTTTTTTGGCTTTGTGGATCCCTTGGTGCCTGACTTACCAGGTCTTTTTCCAGGGGTTTTCAACCTTTTTGGAGGTCGCTTACAAATCTTTTTGCGGCCCGCCGGTCAAGGCGAGGTTTGAAGTGACCTCGTTTGATGCTTAAAGCTCTCGTCGAATATTGCAGCTGCGCTGCCACCTGCTTTTGACTTAGCTACCTGCTCTTTATATATTGCAGAGGTTGATTACAACGGAATTGCCTTGTTAAAAACCTCACCTCCGATAAGCAGTCCCCGTGTGAGGAAAAGAGTGCAATCTGACTTTAAGGGAAAGAAAAAGAGACATAAAAATAAACTATTGGATACCTCCGCTTATAGTTCTACGGAGGCTCCTTACATTTCAGATGTAGTATTTCCTAAGGTTGTCCACATTCCAGGTGTGAGTTGATACTTTCCCGTTCTCATCTTGCATGAGGAATGATCCTTTCCTTCCTGCTTGGTGAGCTAGGTAAGGTCCTTCCCACTTTGGTTGCAGCTTCCCTGCGTTTGGTGCATTCGGTTTCCGGCGCAGGACCCAATCTCCCTCTTTGATGTCTTTGGCTACCACCTTGGCATCCCTCCACTTCTTCGTTTGTTTTTGGTACTTGATTATGTTGTCTACAGCTTCTAGCCTCTCTGCCTCTATCATCTCTTTGTTGTATTTCTCATTTTCTGCTAGTGCCTGTTTTGTGACTCGGAGACTGTGGTTTCTTAGCTCCTCCGGCATCATAGCCTCCTCTCCATACAGCAGCTTGAAGGGTGTGAAGCCGGTAGCTCGTGAGATGTTCGTGTTGTGAGACCACACGACCTTAGGTAGCTCCTTGACCCATTTTCCTTTCTTCAGTCCGTGTAGTGTTTTTGAGATTGCTGATAATATGATCCTGTTGGACCTCTCGACTGCCCCGTTACTCTCTGGGTGGTACACTGAGGCAAAGGCTAGCTGAGTACCGATACTTCTACAGAACTCTTTGAACTTGTCGGAATCGAATTGCTTTCCATTGTCCACTGTTAAGGTTCTTGGGACGCCGAATCTGCACACTATGTTCTGCCAGAAAAACTTTTTTACTGTTTCTAAAGTGATGGTCGATAGCGGCTTGGCCTCAATCTATCTTGTAAAATATTCTACTGCCACGACCGCGTACTTGCTGCCTCCTTGAGCTGGTGGGAGTGGCCCAACGAGGTCCATACCCCATCTTTGCATAGGCCATGTTGGTGGGATGAGCTGTGTCTCCCCCTGGCCTGCTTTGGTTTGTTGAGAAGTTTTGCCAAGCGCTGCACGTCTTCACTATGCGCAGGGCGTCTTTTATATGAGTCGGCTAGTAAAAACCTTGGCGAATAGCTTTTGCAGATAATGCCCTTGGACCTGTGTAGGATCCGCAAATGCCTGCGTGAATGCTACGTAGGAGTTCCTGGCCTTCTTCAATGCTTAGGCATTTGAGCAGTGGTTGCACTATGCCTTTTTTGAACAGCTGTCCCTCTATTATGGTGTAGCTCCTTGCTCGAGCTGACAGCCTCACCGCACTGGCTTCATCTGTGGTCACGTGGTTGCCGTTGATTTGATCTATGATTGCTTGCCTCCAGTCTTCTGACTGGATTAGTAGTACCTCCGCAAATGCTCTGCTTAGCCTGGCCGTGGCTGGTTGTTGTACCTCTTGGTAGAATGTGCCTGCCGGCATGTCAAGTTTGTTTGCTGCTGCCTTTGCTAACTCATCAGCCTCTGTATTTTCTCCCCTCGGGATGTGCCTGAGGGTGAAACCCTTGAATCTTTTCTCGAGGCCTCTCATAACCTCTAGGTATCTTGCGAGTTCAAGTTCCCTTGCGGTGTACTCTTTTTCCACCTGTCCTGCTACCAATTGTGAATCTATGTTTACCAGCACATGAGTGGCTCCAAGTGCCTTTGCCTTTGTCAATCCCAGGATGACACCTGCATATTCTGCCGTATTGTTAGTTCCTTTGAAGCATAGTCTAGCTGCGTATTTTGTCCTGATTCCTGATGGTGAAAGCAGTATCGCGGAGGCCCCGGCTCCCTGGATTCCCCAGGCGCCATCCGTGAAAAGGGTCCAGTAGGATACCTCCGATTTTGGTTCGAAGGTATTTGCCGGTACCCATTCTGAAAGAAAATCCGCTAGTGTTTGCGACTTGATCGCTGTCCTAGCAACAAACTTGATTTCAAACTGAGACAATTCTGTAGCCCATTTGCCTATTCTTCCTGAGGCTTCTTTGTTGTTCAGGATCTCGTCCAATGGCTGTGATGTCGGGAATAGAATAGTGTGGTCCTGAAAGTAGTGCTTTAGCTTCCTTGATGCTGTAATCACCGCGTATGCTATTTTTTCAATCTCTGTGTAATTCAGCTTTGCTCCTTGCAATGCCTCAGACACATAGTACACTGATTGTTGCACCTGCTTGCCATTTATCTGTTTCTCTTGCACAAGTACCGCACTTACTGCCCCTGTCGATGCTGATACGTACAACAGGAGTGGCTCATCCCTGTCCGGAGCTGCCACCATTAGGTCCTCGGCCATGTATTTCTTGAGCTGTCTGAAGGCTTCCGATTGCTCTGGTCCCCATTCGAATTTTTTGTTGGCTTTGAGTGCTTTGAAGAAGGGGAGGCTGCGTTCGGTTGATTTGGAGATGAACTGTTCAAGGCTGCGATTCTTCCTGTGAGTCGTTGAACCTCTTTTTTGCTTGATGGTTCCGGCATGGCCAGGACGGCTTTTGTTTTGTCTGGGTTGGCCCTGAGGCCTTCTGGTCCGACGACATACCTCAGCATTTTTCCCTTGCTGACTCCGAAGACACATTTTTCTGGGTTTAGCTTTAATCCGGCTTCCCTAAGGTTTGCAAAGGTTTCCTTGAGATCTTCCAGATGGTTACCGGTTCTTTGCTGACTACGGCGATGTCATCGACGTAGGCTATGATGTTTCTCTGCAATTGAGACCGTAGCACGGCTTGCACCATTCTTGTGAAAGTTGACCCTGCATTCTTGAGTCCCTCTGGCATTCGCACAAAGCAGTAGGTGCCAGTTGGGATAGTGAAACTTGTCTTTTCCTCATCTTCTTTTCTGAGCCAGACCTGATGATATCCTGAAAAACAGTCTAAGAGGGAGAATCTCTTGCCCCCGGCGGCCTTATCAACTGAGGCGTCTAATCTCGGTAGCGGGAATGGGTCTTTTTTGCATGCTTTGTTCAGGTCAGTGAAGTCGATGCACATGCGCATCTTACCATTCTTCTTTGGGACTAGTACCACATTTGCTAGCCATTCTGAGTACTTCACCTCTCTTATGACATTGGCGTCCAGTAATCTCTGTACCTCCGCCTTGGCGGCTAAAGTTCGTTCCTCTGACATTTTTCTTTGCCTTTGCTTCCTTGGCTTGACGTTTTCGTTCAAATCTAAGGTGTGCTCAATTATATCTCTCCCAATTCCCATAAGGTCTTCTGCTGACCATGCAAAGACATCTCTGTTCTTGGACAGGAGGCTGAGCGATTCTCTTCGTTCCTCTTCTGATAGATTTGCTCCGATTGTGACCTTTCTGTTCGGCACTGCTTCGTCAAGTGGCACTGTTATCGTGTCCTCCTGATCTTTCATGTCGGTCTTTCCCCCTGGCATATCCGGTGGCTCATCTAATGCTACCGTGTTTATGTTCCTGTGGGCCTTGTATATTGCTCTCTCTATGTTTCTAGCTTCCTTCTGGCTTCCTCGAACCGTGATGATTCCGTGTAGTGCTGGCATTTTCATGCAAAGGTAACCCATGTGGATGGCCACATTGAACTTGTTAGCGAATCCTCTTCCTAGGATTGCAATGTAGGGGTAGTATATGTCTACTACATCAAAGGTGATGTATTCCGTACTCGCCTTATCCCCATCTTGAAAGGATACGGGCAAGGAAATTTTCCCGAGTGCATGAATCTTCCTACCTCCGAATCCTATCAGAGGTGTATCAGGGGGTTGTAGCTGAGACCGGCTAAGTTTCATTTGATCAAACACACTTGCGAAGATGATGTCTGCCGAACTCCCAGAGTCAACCAGTATTCTATTTATCTCCCATCCTGCCACGTTTGCTTTTATGACCATTGCATCGATGCGAGGGTAACTTTCCAATCGGAGGTCCTCCTCTGAGAAACTGACTTGAGCCTTAGACCATTCTGTCGTTCGGTGTGCTCCCTATACAGCCACATTGTTTACCAATCGGAGGTTGTCTTTTTTCTGTTTCTTTGTTTCGAACTCCATCGCTGAGCCTCCAGCTATCGGTAGTATCATTCCTATTGTGGGCAGAGCAGAGTGAGGATTCATCTGATTTTCAACCGGAGGTTCAGGCTTCGGTATGGTACCGGAGCAGGTGGCCTGCTGCGGAGGTGCTGGTAGGGCCTCATATTGCCTTTGCTGCGGAGGCGGAGGTAATGCCGCATACTGCCTTTGTTGCTGATGATGTGACGGCTGAGGTGTCTCTATCATAGATATTTGTGGAGGTCGAGTGTTAATGTATGTGACTGTGCTCTCTGCCCTGACGGGCGCTTGGTTGTTGTACTGAGATGTTTGGTACTGCACAGGCCGCCATGCTGGCAGAGATGGTGGGTAATACTGTTGTGCGACATTCTGCTGAGGGAAAGCGCTGTTATTGTACCCTGGGTAGCTTGGGTTGTACTGCTGATGATATGGCTGAGTGAAGGTATGATTCACTTGTCTGGCTAATTCTTGAGCAGGTTGAGGCGGTTGTTGCTTGCTCTTCATCCGATCCATTGTTTCTTTGGTTTCCTGGCATTCCTTGGTGCTATGCCCCTTTTCTTCTCCATGAAAAATACAATAATGCCTTCTTGGTTTCTGGTTCTTATTCCAGTTCTTTGACTTGTTCTTGTTGAAACTTTGGCTGCTCTGGGCCTTCGTATCTTGACCGTTTCCTGGCTCCCTGTCTGCCGGGCGCTGAGGCTGGCTGTTTTGCACATTAAAGACTTGTCTTTGCTGGGAGTTCTGTCTGTCATAGGACCTGTTGTCTCTATTGCTGTTCCTGCCGGAGAACCTTTTGCTCTGGCCTTCGCCTTCATCCAGTCTTTTTCGGAGGTCATTGTCTGAGCTGCAGTATTTCTCGAATTCTTCATGTAGTTTTTCCATGGTGGCTGGTTTTTCCCTTGCTAAGTGGCTTGCGAAGGGTCCGATGCGGAGACCTTTGATTGCTGCTTCTATTGCGGCACGTCCCGGCACATCCGGCGCCTTTGCCCCGAGGTGCAAGAATCTCACGAAGTAATCCCTTAGCGGCTCCCCCTTGTCATGTTTGTTGCTGAACAAGTCCGCCGACGACAATGACTCACTTGAGAAACCTTTGAAATTGGCTGTTATCTTGTCCCTCAGGTTCTCCCATGAGTAAATTGTGCTGGGCTTCAAAGATGGAGTACCACGTCAGTGCGTTGCCCTCTGCGGCGATGACGAAGGATTTGGCTAGGACACTATCATTTCCTCCCGCGGAGGCTACTGCTGCCTCAAAACTCATCAGGAATTGTCGTGGATCTGTTTTCCATTGTACCTAGGCAGGACCATGGGCTTGTAGCCCGGAGGCCATGGTGCCTTCTGGAGGCCTTCTGATATTGGGGATTTCGGGTCGAACGTCCTCTAGTAAATCATGATCTGAGGTATTTCTATTGCCTGGGCTCCAGTGGGTGTTGCGGCCATGTATTGGCTGAGTTGTGGGATTGTCGTGGTGTTGTTTTGATGCATTGCTACGGGTTGCATGCTCTGGATCTCTGCTTGCAGTATTGCCATTTGCTGCCTTATCTCCTCGGCTTGCTGGGAGGTATGCATCGCCCTGTGCGTAGCTGCTTGCTCTGTTCTCAGCCTGTCTTGTTCTGCTTCCATCGTTCCATTTCGGCCCTCGGCCGACTTACCTCATCTTCCTGGTGTTGGTCACTGGTCTGGTTCGCCGGCTGTGGTTCATCTTCGCCGTGACCATCGTCGTTCTCTTCACCTTCGGTTGCCTGCTTGGAGGCATATGTGCTTCGGGCGGACCTCCGCGGTCTGCCCCTTCGCGGTGGTTCGGGTACCTCCACAGGTGCCTCCGCCTCGGCGGCGGCACGCTTTCGTCGAGCGGCGGCGGCCACTATTTGTTTTCTTGTTGGCATCTCTGTTGGAACTCAGTTCCAGTAGGTTTAGTATTCAATCGTAATTACAATTACAATGCTAGAGTGTGAAGAAGAGAAGCTCTTCCACTCCAAGGAGTCATCCTCTACAACAGGGGCTGGGGGGCTCCTTTTATAGCCAGTCCAGCTCCCTTGTACAAAAAGTCATTACAACCCCTGAGGGGGAACAAGGAAACCCTAATTCTAAGACTCTTCCAGGTGGGGTCGGTAGGGGCAAAGTCGTCCGCTGGGGCGCGACTGGGCCCGTAGGCTCCTCCTGGGCCTCCAAAGAGTGCGACGTCCTCCTTGCTCCTAGGCCGTTGGCGGGCCGTCTCTTGGACCGTTGGATGTCTCCGCTCCAACCAGTCGTCTCCGCCACCGTCCTGACGTCTCCGCCACCGCCCGGGGTGTCTCCGCCTTGGGACCGGAGGCCCGCGCCTCTGGCCCAATGTCTCCGCCGGAGGCCGGAGGTCTCCGCCTCCAGCCTGGTACCTCCGCTCGGAGGCCTGAGGTTTCACTGCCAGCCTGGTGTCTCCGCCTGGCAACCGGAGACCTTCCAAGGCACGAGTCGGCATGGTCTCCGGCGGTGAGTACCTGGTCTCCGATCCAACCCTGCACAACAGGTTGACACGTGCAGCAAATAAGATAAATGGGGGTTAGTTGCCCGTAAGCACATGCCATGTCTCCGCTGCTGAGATGCCGTTCCCAACATATGACAATTGTCAAATGTCAAAAGATGACACTTTTCTTGTAGTGCCCTGCACATAATTAGTGGATGAACAATAGAAAATAGGAAACTTCACTTTCAGGTGTCAAACATGTTTGTTGCCTTAGTCTTCTTTATGAACTACAATCTGAATGGATTTGTGCGTAGAGACAATGACACACTTGGTATAAATGTGAGGTTCCATTAGCTCCTGTCTTTTTTTAAAGGTGCTGAGATTTATTTTTGTGTAGGTAATAAAGGCAGTGATGGCATCTCGATACTGAAATATGGTGGCATTGCACAATCATCAAGAACAACAGATCTCCCCATTGTTGCCTCCATTATAGAATCCTGTTGTCGTTGCCCCCATCGCAGATCCTGCAGAACCTGCAAGTGGGGGGCGACGCGCTACGGCTGTGAGACAGTGAGTGTCGGCGCTGATTCTGAGCGACAACCAAGAAGGACCATCAGCCAAGTGCTTCCTTGCTATGGTGGAGAAACAGTCAAGCACATGCTTGGTTTCTCCAATTTTTTTTGAAACATGGTTTCTCCGATTTTGGATTACATGTGAGTTCATAGTTTGTTCTCCCCGTATCAGATGCAGGAATAGGAGAGGGTAAGGTTGAGAGGGGCCACTCTATCAAACTGTATATGGTGCCCGAAGTTGTTTTAGAGGCAGTGTGCACTCAGGGGAATGGTGAGACACATGGTGCTACTGTGCCAGTAACTAAGGATGTAGGTACTGGGAAGGTCAAGCAATCCAGTGGTGTTGGTCAAAACTTGCCCAAGTGTTAGCAGGTTGACAGAAGTGAAGTTGAACAATGTGTAGGTGCTGAGAAGCTTGTCAAGAAGGCTGGATCAGAGAGTTCAAGAGCTATAAGTGATTGTATCTATCTGTTACAAGGTATACTGAAGTGAAGGCTGTTGTAGGTGCTTCGTCGAAACTTTTCATAGTGTGGCCGGTTGAGTGTGGTGTCTCGTTGTAATTTGCAATAGTTGCTTAGGGGAGATAAAACTATGCAGTTGTTTTGTCACTTTGGTATATTAATCAAATACATCTTGTCGCAAAGCATACCGGGATTGATTCGACCAAAGTACCATCAATTTGTGCGAGCATAGATGGAGGAAATATGAAGCTCATTTGTGGGACAATTCTTGCAGAGTAGGACGTAGAAGGAAAACGAAAGTAGGTATCCATTTCCTTTTAATCATCTAACCAGCAGTATGAGACATTTAATCTAAATAAGATTTGCTCTTTATATGTACCTACATGCTAACCACTTTTGTTACTACTATTAAACATTTAATAAAACTAAGAAACACTTAACATTGTAGTCCTTGTAGGTTAAGCTTAGCAACTGATTGGTAGGTAAAAAGGAAAGTTATTGCAGTCCTTGTAGTTTACGCGTTTCAGATTAGATAGTAAAGCATATATTACCAGCTCATTTCAAAAGGATTAGTAATTGGCTCAAATTTGAAATGTTTTCTTTGTTGCAGTATACTTTCCGAGCATGAGAATCTTTAGGGATATATCTTTGCAAAAACATTTTATTAATTTTGAATATGTTCACCGCTTTATTTTTTGAGCACGAAGAACATTGTTACTCGCAACACTATTGAGATTAGCAATCAACGAGAATATGTTACATATTTTTACCATGCTCATTTTAGCTATGTACCTTTGATTTAGCTGGAGAGTCAGCATCACTGCCCAAGTGTCCCAACAAAGCAAAAGCTGAGAGACTTCTTCAAAGATGGAGTACCCACGAAAAAGTTCATTTCAAATCCAGTGTCAAGAAGAGGCCTGAGTGAGCTTTGCATTATAGTACTTCCTTCCTATGTGAACAGAAAAAATCAATATGCTTGAGATACCCACCATTGTTCTCTGTGGGTGGCTCACCCTTTAGAGGACTACAGTTCCTCCATGAAACTGTATCCACCGAAATTTATAGCTTGTTCTTTCTTGTTCAAATTTTACTTCCACTTAGCAAAGTTTTGTAGCTTGATGGCAGTGGATGATCTTTGGAGTACTTCCATTTTTCATCATTGTACTAAATTGATGGATGACTATATAAACGGAATTGCAAACATCACGTCAAAGAATCATTTTTTTTTGAAGTATAACACATTCAAACTTGAATTATCATCATTTTATTTCTTTTCCCGTTGCAACGCACGGGTATGATCCTAGTATGATCTATATATGAACTTTTGTGCACCACTTAGCATTTTTTTATTCTATATGTGGCAGGGGTGCTTTATCATAATCTAAGCCTGCCAAAGTCAGCATCTGTGTTGAAGATGCGTTTGCATGGATGGATCCGAGAAATCTGTTGGCTGTGCGGCGGAATAAGAAGATATGTGAAAACAGGACAATCTCGATCACGATGGTCTCGGAACAGATATGAGCATAACCAAAAATCTACGCACCGTATAATGTTCAATCTGATTCACTACGTAAAAAAAGCTCTATGGGGACGTCCCTCCATTTACAGTAAGTGCGACTAACTTTGGAGCTGCCCTTACAGTGGTCTGGGTCACTATAAGAACGGCTCTGGTGATTGAGCCGCCCCTACAGTGGTCTGTAGGTATAAGTGGTCTGAAAAAATCAAATTGTATAAAAGATCTCGGATGAAAAAACTTTCTAAATGAAGTTTGTAGATCTCAAAAAGTTATGAAACTTTGTAGTTGACAACTTTTTTATTTGACTTGATGTTGTCATGTGAAACCTACGTTTGAGTTTCTTAAATTTGAAATTGAAATTTTGTAAATGGTCTCGGATGAAAAAACTTTCTAAACGAAAAGTGTATATCTCAAAAAATTATAAAAGTTTGTAGCTGACGAATTTTTAATTTGATATCGTCTAAGGTCTTAAATAAGCAAATTACTTTCGGTTGGGTACAATATGTGGGGAACCAAAACTATATACGAGACACATGAGATAGTGTAGTGCAGTGGTCAAGGGAGGAACCACGCGACGACGAGGTCGCGGGTACGAATCCCGGGAAATGCAAAGTCTGAAAAATGCTTGAAAAACTATGGTGTGGATAGAGTGGCCCCTTGAAAAAATATTGTGTGAAAACCACCGTAAGATCGTTTCATCGGGGCGACCGGCCCAACCGCCCTTATAGCCGCCCCTACAGATATGGTTCTTGGTAGCTGCTAAGGATGCATGCTCTAGAAATTGTTGTGGGACTATGCATGTACCATTTGCCTTGCAAAAGATCTGCAACAGAATCATGAACAATAGGTTAGTAGAAGTTTCATATCATTTCAGGGGACATAGGTAACACAACTAGCAAAACTAATTAAGGACCTGCATTGGTTGGCTACAAAAATTTACCATGCCAAAGGATTTACCACAATTACCCTTTGCGCCGATCAAACGATCTATGTGGGATTTGAAGCCCGTCCTTCACTGATACAGCATGAAAACATCTCCTGGAGAGACGCATTAGGGAGATGCAAGACCACCTAGAACACCATCAAAAATTGCCGAGGTAAACATTGAACAATAGGGAATTGGAAAAGTTAGGGCAAAAGGCTATAAATTACAATTTTGATTGATTGGATGCCGGATATCTCAATCAGTCATGGTGTTCCAATATACATAGAGGGGGTGGTCTTATCCTAGTAGGAAACATATCGCATAGAAAAACAAATGTCTGAACCAAGTCCGACTCGAACTGGACTTGTATCAGGAAAAAAAAACAGCCTACCTAGCTCAAAACTAGCACGGTTTATGGGTAGCCAAAAGACACACCGTTGTTGTTGAGGAACTCGTCATGCCGGTTTTGGCGACAAGGCCCAAAACCTGTCCTCTTATCCTCTAGGCTCGAAGCGCGTTGATGTGCATATCTATATCTCCTATAAAGAGAAAACCCACTAACTATTTCTCTAGCACCTCCTTAAGCCATGTCATCAAGAAGGCTCCACTAAAATTAGTTAGTCTAATAATAGGAACAAGCTAATCATTAATGGCTACTATCGGCCCTTCCCTTTCCCTTCCCCTGGAATGCGCTACGAAAACACTTCGCTTTTTGTTGTACGTATTCTCTCACATGATCTGCATGTAATATTGTCTTTTTTCACTATATTATCTCATCAATAATCTATGAAACAACCTTTTGATCTCTCATTTGTCATTTTATAATATTTCTCTATGATTTGAAACAATATATAGCAAATATATAGGTAAATCTCTTACTATCCTAATTAAATTTATTCCCTATGCAATCAAAATTCTACTGGAATACCCGCCACAACGCGCGGGGAATCCTCCTAGTTTTTCTTAATTTTCTCGACATTAGCCTTCCCGATCTCCATTATTTTGCATGCCTAATTTTAAGATTTAGATTTATTTGTTTTTCTCAAGCATAGACATGTTATGACTCATGTAGAACATTGCTAGGGCATCTATCTATTGATCTTTGAACTGTAGTTGATTAATTTTTTATTGTTTTTGGTTAATAAAAAATTTAGGGCTTCAACAATTTTTGTCACCATCAGATACAATGAGATTGTTTATTTTATATCTCTTGTTCTAGATTTCCGATTGACATGATCCCGGTTGCATTAGTTTAAGAATTAAATCTACGGATTTTGATTGAGACTAATTTTGTTTTCCGTGATGAATTCTACATTGTTCATCATGCTTGAAGATATAGTCGCCACTATGCTTTAGATAAATTATGTGAAGTGTAGAGAAAATCATATTTTGAAATCCTGTTCTACTATTGTCTAATTTGCAAACTGTACTACCAAATTGACAAGCCACTATGCAGAAAACACAAATGGACTCTTGGAAGCCACCATAGTCACTCAGAATTCTTCAAATCAATGTGGTTCGGCATCCTGGCACACAAAAGAGAGGTAGAGTTAGGTGTCATCTAGGAGAGGTGCAACGGTCTGAAAACTCTGAAAAGGAGTCGTGGAGTTAGGTATCATCTAGTACCTTTTCATCAGTTTTTTTTATAGATGGCTGTACCATTTTGCAATCCACAGGTGTAATGTGCTGGTGGTTAATCAAGTTACAAGATATAAAGGACCAGATCTGCTAAACTCAGCAAGATGTGAGCGGATTAGGCCAGTCTCAATGGGCAGTGTCACTGCACGGTTTCACATACTAAAACGTCATCAAGATTGAAATGAAACCATCCATGAAACAACCCCAGCAATGGAGCATTTCACTTTGTTGTTTCCAAAGCTAAGCAAAGCATATAATTGCTGCAAGATGATTGGATCACATGCAACATGGTGAAACAATCTGGCCCTCAGTAGGGTTTCACGCGGTTACCAAAGTCTAGGAAACAGCGCATACGAGTTTCACCATGGTGAAATTCTTTTCTTCTCCCTCATCTCTGTTTCATGCAAAAAGTGCATATTTGCTGATGTGTCACTCTAATTAATGTGCATGACACCTCCATGAAACCTCCACTGAGACTGGCCTTATGAAGTCAATTAATTAGCTACTTAAGTTAGAAAATTCCAAGTAATAAATACTGGTATCAACAATTTTCACTGGAAGTAAATAACCAATTATTTCGTCCACGTGTACTTCGCATAACATGATCACCGGTTGTTTTTATATATAGTGTGTTCCCCAATCCCAAAACAGTTTGCTCCACACACTTCAATCATATGGCTTGCATTGTATTAGTGGACTAGGGGACGAGGAAGGATCCAAAGAGCTGGAGAAGTCTGGCATTGTATTAGTGGGATTAGGAGGGAAACAGGAAATATCGAGCACAATTTAGCAACCTGAGGGAAAGAACACCATAAGCTTGCACCAGTGAGTGCAGCTGCTTCTTGGCGCAGTATCTGGAGCGTTGGTCAACATGCAATAGGACATGCATCAGCCGCGACATTCGTGTCAACTTTAGTGTATAGTTTTTTCCTTTCTATCATGCTCCGAGGCAGCAGAATTCAGCATTTGCATTGAACATAACTGGCTGGCGGTCCGAATATCAATGAACGTAACATTCAATCTGCTTTTCATACAAATGCTTGAAGCTAGCTTCTCTGCAGTGTGAAATCTTTTTCATTTCAGCAAGAAATATATATCATTAGTTTCATTGATTAAAATCTATGTTCATGAAGGCCAAGTTATAAAGAATTAGACTTCTTTCAGCATGTGCACTGAAGGTTGTTATACACTGACATCCATCAGATGATCCAATCAAACTACTGAGACAATTGTCCGCTTAATACAGTTATGATTGTTACTTATCACCAGCCATCCGCCCCTTCCCCCCGTTAAATCTGGGTCCCATGTCACTCGTATCTCGATCTGGCCAGCAACTCCGGAACCCAGGCATAAGAAACCCTATAAGGGGTCCTGCGTACCGGTGACAAGTGGAGGGTGATCCGAGAGATGCGGCGGAGGGGGCAGCCAGCGGCGGTGGTGTGGAGGTGGCATGTGGCGGCGGCGGTGGTGTGATCCGAGAGATGCGGCGGAGGGGGCAGCCAGCTTGGATGTGCTTTTGCAGGATCTTAGAATACGGGTGAAAACCCTGCCTGGCTGTGCTTTGGGCCGGCGGCGATGACGCAATCGGCGTCATATTCCCCCTTGGAGGCGTCGCTGTAATTTCCTCTTTCTTGCGAAAACCTTACTGACCTTGATTTAGTTGCTAGGAAGGGCTCGGGGCGTAAGCCCTTACGAGCCTGGTGGCTCAGTCGTTGATGATGGCATCTGCCGGCGTTATTTACCTTCTTGACGGCATCAACACAAGGACACCGCTCCTAACCATTTAAAATTTTTGCTTTAGTGTCCTGGACTATGTATAAGACTCGGCTTTTCTCACTTTTTGTTTTATCTCTTTTTGTAATAAATTTTTTTTGAGATTACACAGTACAACGCAAACGCTCACAATACATACACACTCACCCCTATGAACACACGTACGCAAATCCTACCCCTACCCCTATGAGCACCTTCGAAGGACTGAGCACCCGGCAGATCTGGAGATTCTCGAAGTCGCCTCGTCGTCGATGGGAATATCGCTTACCACTTAATGCATAATGCCGGTAAATTCTTGGAAAAATTTCAGGAAAAGGTGCGAGCACCAGAATTTGAACTCTGGTGGGTAGCGTCCCACTGGACCGTCCTACCATTGGACTACAAGCCAATTCGTCTCTTTTTGTAATAATTGGTTGTGTACATCCATGGATGTAGAGGCCGGATAATATAACTTATCCTTTATCGAAAACAGTGTTAGATGAATGTTGTAGTGCTTCAAAGATTTAAAACTTTATAGTTGAAACTTTGTTTCACTTGACAACATCAAAAATTGAGTAGGGCAGTGGTAAATGATGGAGCCCTTATCAATCTATATATCACTATTTATTTACTACCCTACACAGTGCGTTCTGTTCCGAAAATAATAACTATACAAAATGCAACCACTAGTGCACAGAAGATGAGAAGAGACGTAGGATGTTCTAATGTACAAGAAATATGTGTGGATCTGCCCCAAAGTTTTTTGTTGTAAAAAAATTACAAGAAATTTGGTGCTCCGCCATGTGTCTTCCGAACAGAGGCTGCTGGGAAATCTCAGCTATACCAATATCTGAAGAATGAAGTGCCTGTGTTCTTGGGAGAGATGATTTCGCCCGTTGACACAGGACTGGCACCAAAAAACAAGTGCCTCGCTGGCCTCCTGCCTCCTAAACCTGCCACCTCCCACCAAACGAGAGCGAGAGTCATATTCGTGGATGGCTAGATGCCTAGACCGCTCCTCATTGATGATGACGCGTCATACTGCTCCCCAGATCCCCGTTGGCATGGGCAGTCAGGAGGAGATGACCATTGTCTTGGCTACTTGGTGGTTAATGTGTTGGATTTATTATGGGCTAGGCCCATTTTAGATTTAATAAATCAAATAAACTCTATGGTGTGTAATTGTGGAGAATATTAATTGTACCGGATTGGAAGTCCAACGGTCCTTGACTTGACTTATATTGTGAGAATTATTCCACTTAATTTGAGAAGCAAGGAAAAGGACCAAGGTGTGCCACACGCGCGCGCGCGCGCCGCCGCCGCCGGCCGGGCGTGGGCGTGGCAGGCGGCACGCGGACGGACGTGACGTGTTAACTTTTTAGCACTCACATACGGGAGTTTCAACTCAGTTAAACTCTTCGCTTACCGTCTGACTCTTCAGCTCCTGCGCAACCTCTCCCTCTTCCTCTTCCTGGCCGCGGGCGACATAAGGGCGCCGCCCTCTTCCTCCAACTCGGTAGATGAAACAACCACCAGAACCGCAATCCTCAGCAGCAACAGAGAGTTCCCATCTCGTCGATCCGCGCGCACAGTGAAGCGAGAGGGCAGGTGCCTCCGGAGCCTCTGCCGATTGAGACCTTGCACGGGGGGTCGACAATTAGGTTTTTGGGGAGTGTCTTCGCGACCGCCCAACCTCCAATGTTGCTGTTCTTCGCGTTGGGAAGAGTTCGTCTTCTTCCTCTACATCCCGTCTTCTTCCTCTACATCCCGGAGAAGAGATCAGCTACTACAAGTCTTCATCATGGCGTTAGAAGATGGACAGACTTCGAGAGCAAAGGGGTATAAACTGTTGATCTCCTCTTTAGTTTTCGTGTTCCTGATCATGCCTGTTTCGATTGTTGTTATGCGATGCTTCAGTATGTGTTGTTGCTATGTTTCACTAGATCCAGAACATCGTTTCAGCCCTTATATTGTCTCTGTTCTTGCTGTCTGCTATATGTATTATCTATCTTTCCAATAGTTATGTTAAAATGTTTCATCGGTTGTTCTCTCGCATGTTCCAAAGAGTAGCTGTTGAGATGTTTCTTATGCAATCTGTTTTTCAGCCATGATATACATGTTTAATCTTCATGCTATGCAATATATGTCATGTTTATATGTCTTTGATTATGATATGCTTTGCATGATAATTAATCAAATGGTTCATGTTCTTTTAAACATGATGGATGCTATGATCTTTATTTACGAATATATAAATGTCATCATCTTTTTGTTAATTTATGGAATTAAATTGACATGGAAATTGCCTTATATTCTAACAATCCAAAAACCTAATTATAGGCATTTTTTAAATCGTCAGAGGTTTTTCTTTGCATTAAAACCCGATCCTTTTGATGGAAAGAATTTCTTGCTTTGGAAAGCTAAGATGGAACTTTGGTTGGCTTGCTATGTCTTGTTATCACGCCGGCGAGGGCGAGCACTCGAAAACTTGACTGCGGAGCGAGAGGACTAAGTTTAAGGCGAGATGACAACCTCTTTAGAGGGGCAGTGATCAGTGCATTGGATGCAAAGTTTCAGAAGAGCTATATCATTCTTCCCACTGGGAAAGCATTGTGGGATGCACTTGTTGGAAAGTTTGGGGTGACCGATGCCGGTAGTGAGCTGTACCTCATGGAGCAGTTGTATGACTACAAGATGGTTGAGAACCGATCTATAGTTGAACAAGCTCATGAGATTCAGGCACTGGCTAAGAAACTCGAACTATTCCCTTGTCTTCTTCCTGACAAGTTTGTGGCTGGCGGTATAATCGCCAAGTTACCACTTTCTTGGAAGGATTTTGCCACCTCCCTTAAACATAAGAGGCAGGAGTTCAATGTTGAGGAACTTATTGGCACTCTTGATGTTGAAGAGAGGGCAAGGGCAAAGGACAAAGGGAAAGGTGAAGAGACCGCTTCTGCAAATGTGGTGCAGAAGAAATTCAACAAGTACAAAAAGAAGAAACTAAACATGCAAGAGAATTCTTCAAAGCCTGTTCAGACGGCACAGTTTAAGAAGAAGAACAACACCAACAAAAGCAAGGGAGGTTGCTTTGTTTGTGGGAGTGAACAGCATTGGGCTAGAGATTGCCCGGATCGCAAGTTCAACCCGGAGAAGAAGTCGGCAAATGTTGTCACTACGGAGGCTGCGGATGGAACAGTGGGGTATGGTAATTCTTTACCATTTGTTCTTTCGATCTGTAATTCACCGAGTGGTGGATGGATAGTGGTGCCAATATTCATGTGTGTGCTGATATTTCTTTGTTCTCTTTTTACCGGTCGGGAGGTCTCGGCGCCTTGTTGATGGGAAATGGGTCGCGTGCTCATGTTCTTGGTGTTGGTACGGTCATTACGAAGTTCACTTCGGGAAAGACGGTGCCATTGAAGAGCGTGCAGCATGTGCCCTCAATAAAGAAGAACCTTGTTAGCGCGTCTATGCTTTGTAAAGATGGCTACAAAGTTGTTCTTGAGGCGAATAAATGTGTTGTTTCTAAACATGGTACTTTTGTTGGAAAAGGTTATGATTGCGGAGGTTTCCGCCTATCCTTGCATGATGTTTGTAATAAGTTGGTAAACTCAGTTGATTTTTCTAATGAATCCGATTTGTGGCATTCACGCTTTTGTCATGCAAGTTATAGTTGTCTTATGCGGCTAGCAAACCTGAGTTTAATTCCTAAATTTAACCTAGTCAAAAAGTCTAAGTGCCATGTTTGTGTTGAATCAAAACAACCCCGCAAGCCCCACAAGGCTGTTGAGGCGAGGAATCTAGCACCTCTAGAACTTATTCATTCTGATCTTTGTGAGATGAATGGAATTTTGACTAAAGGCGGCAAAAGATATTTCCTCACCTTTATAGATGATTCCACCAGATTTTGCTATGTGTACCTCTTAAAAACAAAAGATGAAGTACTTGAATTATTTTAAGTCCTATAAAGCCGAAGTTAAAAACCAACTTGAGAGGAAAATAAAATGTTTAAGGTCGATAGAGGAGGTGAATATTTCTCTAATGTTTTCGATGAGTTAAGCGTGGAACATGGAATTGTTCATGAGAGGACACCTCCATTCTCACCACAATCCAATGGGATTGCCGAAAGGAAAAAACCGCACTCTAACCGATTTGGTAAATGCCATGTTGAGTACGGCGGGATTATCCAAGGAATGGTGGGGTGAGGCAATTTTGACGTGTCATGTCCTGAGCGAGTTCCTACAAAGAACAAAGAGATTACACCATTCGAGGAATGGGAGAAGAAAAGATTAAACCTCTCTTACTTGCGCACTTGGGGATGTTTGGCTAAAGTGAATGTGCCAATAAACAAGAAGCGTAAGCTAGGGCCTAAAACTGTTGATTGTATTTTCCTGGGCTATGCCTTCCATAGTGTTGGTTATAGGTTCTTAATTATAAAATCTGATGTGCCTGATATGTATGTTGATACTATCATGGAATCAAGAGACGCAACATTTTTTGAGAATGAGTTTCCAAAGAGGTCTACACCTAGTGAAATAAATCATGAGAATATAATTTCAAATGAGCAAGAACTATCTATTCCCATAGATCATGCTGAGGAATCTCCTTTGTAAATCCCTAAGGAGGATGATACTATAATCACACGCAAAAGTAAGAGGCAAAGAGTTGCTAAAACTTTTGGTGATGATTTTATAGTATACCTTGTGGAAGACACGCCATCCACCATACAAGAGGCCTACTCTTCTCCTGATGCTTGACTTATGGAAGGAGCGAAGTGGGAGTGAGATGGAATCTGTTATGGGTAATGGAACATGGGAGGTCGTGGACCGTCCTTATGGCTGTCAACCTATAGGGTGCAAGTAGATTTTCAAGAAAAAGCTTAGGCCTGATGGTACCATTGAGAGGTACAAGGCAAGGCTTGTGGTCAAAGGATATACCCAGAGAGAAGGGGAAGATTTCTTTGACACTTATTCACCTATGGCTCGATTGACTACAATTCGTACTTTGATAGCCGTGGCAGCCTCTCATGGTCTTATCATTCATCAGATGGATGTAAAGACAGCTTTCCTAAACAGAGAGTTGGATGAGGAGATCTATATGGATCAGCCAGACGGTTTCATTGCGGATGGTCAAGAGAACAAGGTGTGTAGGCACATTTAAAATCTTTGTATGGCCTGAAACAAGCTTTTAAGCGATGGCATGAAAAGTTTGATAATACTCTCACTACCGCTGGATTTGCTGTGAATGAGGCGGATTCGTGTGTGTATTATAAACATGGTGGGGGCGAGGCTGTCATGCTATGCCTTTATGTTGATGACATATTGATCTTTGGATCAAACCTCAAAGTGATTGAGGATGTGAAGAATCTTCTATCAAGCAATTTTGATATGAAGGATTTGGGAGAAGCTGATGTCATTCTAAACATCAAGCTTATCGAGAGAAGGTGATGGTGGGGTAACTTTGTTACAATCTCACTATGTGGAAAAGGTGTTGAGTCGCTTTGGTTTCGTGGCGTGAGCTTGCTCCCACACCTTATGATCCTAGCATGATTACGAGAAAGAATAGAAGAATTGCAAGGGATCAATTAACATACTCCCGAGATCATTGGCTCTTTGATGTACTTGGCAAGTGCAACTAGGCTGACATCTCTTATCTTTGTGTGCAA
Source organism: Themeda triandra (assembly GCA_018135685.1). NCBI lineage: Eukaryota > Viridiplantae > Streptophyta > Magnoliopsida > Poales > Poaceae > Themeda > Themeda triandra. Next base: position 94,161 of record JAENPR010001311.1, on the reverse strand, counting down.
GCCGAGTCGGTTTGTTTCAAAACCGGGAGATGATCATTGGCGTGCTCTAGAGAGAGTGTTGCGCTACACGAAAGGTACTATGACTTATGGTATTCATTATCTTTTGGGTACCCCGAGTCCTAGAAGGCTATTATGATGCCAACTGGATCTCTGATGCTGATGAGCATCATGCCACAAGCGGATATGTGTTCTTACTTGGAGGTGGCGCTGTTTCTGGAAGTCTTGCAAGCGAGACTATCTTAACGAAGTCTACAATGGAAGCGAGAACTCGCACATTAGACAACTGTGGCTGGGGGCCGAGGCCGAGTGGCTTCGTGATCTCCTAATGGATTTACCGGTAGTTGAGAAACCAATACCGGCTATTTCCATGAACCGTGATAATCAGGTGTGATTACAAAGGTCAACGGTTCAAGGAGTAACATGAAGTCCGAAGGCATGTAAAGAGAAGATTAAAATCTGTCGAAAAGTGAAGAACTCCGAGTTATAACGTTGGATTATGTCCATACGTCGAATAATGCGCGAGATCGGTTTACTAAGTGCAATCACGCAATGTGATAGAAAGTGCATCGAGGAAATGGGTATGAGACCCACGTGAGGTCTACTTTAGTGGTAACTGCTCCTTGTGATCGGAGATCCCGTGAATTGGAGTGGTGAAACAAGCTAGTAGTAGATCGAGAGGAAAGATCCCTTCTTGACTCATTTCGATGCACATCTTTCCTATCTGTAAGGCGGGTTGGTATATTTACCTCAATGTATTCCAAGAGCCTATTGAGGTGAGATGTTGTCCTCTGAGAACATCTTTTGAGGAGTACACCTATATGAGTCGGACTACGGTCACGTCTATGGGACTTGGGTAATCCCTAAATACTCATGAAAGGCACGAAGTGTGACTTATATGCTTCAAAACAAATGCGGGAATGTCTTTAGCTGCCGAGTATCGATAAAGGACTTGAGTGAATCTCATCTCGCACAAAACTTGTCAATTCAAGGCATAGTCCATTGTTCGTTGTGAGTGGGTGAAACTCTTGCTCTAGGTGGATGTTCAACTTAACGGTCTCCACCGAAACACCGGGTATATCAAAGAGCTGTGGTTCTAATGCTTTACTTTTACAAACCCTAGAGTTTGGTGGGGATTGTTGGATTTATTATGGGCTAGGCCCATTTTAGATTTAATAAATCAAATAAACTCTATGGTGTGTAATTGTGGAGAATATTAATTATACTTTTGGATTGGAAGTCCAACGGTCCTTGACTTGACTTATATTGTGAGAATTATTCCACTTAATTTGAGAAGCAAGGAAAAGGACCAAGGTGTGCCACACGCGCGCGCGCGACCGCCGCCGCCGCCGCCGGCCGGCCGGGCCGGGCCGTGGGCGTGGGCGTGGCGTGGCGAGGCGAGGCGAGGCGAGGCAGGCGGCGAGCGGACGGACGTGACGTGACGTGACGTGTTAACTTTTTAGCACTCACATACGGGAGTTTCAACTCAGTTAAACTCTTCGCTTACCATCTGACTCTTCAGCTCCTGGGCAACCTCTCCCTCTTCCTCTTCCTGGCCGCGGGCTACATAAGGGCGCCGCACTCTTCCTCCAACTCGGTAGATGAAACAACCACCGGAACCGCAATCCTCAGCAGCAACAGAGAGTTCCCATCTCGTCGATCCGCGCGCACGGTGAAGCGAGAGGGCAGGTGCCTCCGGAGCCTCTGCCGATTGAGACCTTGCACGGGGGGTCGGCAATTAGGTTTTTGGGGAGTGTCTTCGCGACTGCCCAACCTCCATTGTTGCTGTTCTTCACGTTGGGAAGAGTTCGTCTTCTTCTTCTACATCCCGTCTTCTTCCTCTACATCCCGGAGAAGAGATCGGCTACTGCAAGTCTTCATCATGGCGTTAGAAGATGGACAGACTTCGGGAGCAAAGGGGCATGAATTCTTCATCTCCTCTTTAGTTTTCGCGTTCCTGATCATGCCTGTTTCGATAGTTGTTATGCGATGCTTCAGTATGTGTTGTTGCTATGTTTCACTAGATCCAGAACATCGTTTCAGCCCTTATATTGTCTCTGTTCTTGCTGTCTGCTATATGTATTATCTATCTGTTCCAATAGATATGTTAAAATGTTTCGTCAGTTGTTCTCTGCATGTTCCAGTAGCTCTGTTGAGATGTTTCTTATGCAATCTGTTTTCAGCCATGATATACATGTCTAATCTTCATGCTATGCAATATATGTCATGTTTATATGTCTTTGATTATGATATGCTTTGCATGATAATTAATCAAATGGTTCATGTTCTTTTGAACATGATTGATGCTATGATCTTTATTTACGAATATATAAATGTCATCATCTTTTTGTTAATTTATGGAATTAAATTGACATGGAAATTGCCTTATATTCTAACATAGTGTGCCCCAGTAGCTGTAGTCATATGTTCAATACAGTTAGGAAGAAGACAACGTGTGTGTCGTGAAGAGGAGGATAACAGGTAAATACATGTCAGGATACACATTGGGGATCACTTCACACAATATGACCATAGAATGATTTTGTAATTGGTTTTCCTTGGGATTTTGAACTCGTGTAGGGATTCACATTGGGGATCACTTCACACAATATGACCTCGTGTAGGGATTCACATAGCTAGGACAGTAATAAGTAAAGCATGAAGCCAAGCGAAGATCTTTAGGAATAAAGAAATGAGGTGCACCTTTAAAGAGCACCAATGGTCCTCTGCATGAGAAGGGATCACTAGCCAGCATTTGTAGCACTCAGACCATCTTATGCCTATAAATATTACCTAATCTTCAAAATCATTGGCCAACACTGCTGCATCCTGTCTGAGACGGTGGTCAGCAATGAAAAAGGAGAGAAGCTCGTGTGGCGTGAAATAGTATGCGCTGAAGGCAATTTCGGGAGAAGTTATCACTACTACACATCAAGGATATTGTAACACTTTCTTGTAACATATTCATCAATGTGTTACAATGAAATCTCATAGTAACACAAAATAGAGTGTTACAAATAAATTGTGTTACTGACAATAATTTTAGTAACACAAAATTAATGTTACTAGCAAAATGTTACAAAAGAGCACTCTATTGTAACACATAAATGGAACATATAAAATATGTTACAAATACATACCCTATAGTAACTCAAAATAATGTTACAAACCAAGTGTTACCAAGATTTTTAGAGCAATTATCCCCTACACTCTTCACTTCTCCATGCTCGTGTGCACGTGTTCCCTCACAGTGGAGCCAAACGTCCTTAAATCATGCCCTCGATCGCTTGTTTTCCCTAACACGAGAAACTTATTTTCATAAAAAGTAGGCCTCAAAATGTTGGACGCTTTATTTTTTTACCATTATTTATATTTTTTCCACCGCGCCGTGGACGCCGGCCAGGGACAGCCGCGCCTGCGCCTGCACCGGGACGCCGGCAGGGAACGACCGTGTCCGCGCCGGGGACGACGACCGTGGATGGCCGCACCCGTACCTGGGCCTGGGCGATGGCGTCCTGGGAACTACGATGGAGGGAGCGGGGAGAAGCCTGCGCCTGGGCGGTGGCGGCCTCGGAGCTATGCGACGACGAGCAGACTCAGCAGAGCAAACCGGCCTGGACTTGGGCGGCGGCGGCAGTTCTGCGACAGAGCTAGGAAGCAAACTTGAACGCCTGAGATGGCAGCTAGTACAGATCCGATGAGAATCTGGTTGTTTTGGGCTGAGAATCCGGTTGTTTTGAAAGCCCAAAACAACCGGTTACTGTATAATACTAATTCTCAGCCAAATCTGAAATACTCTACAAATACCAGCCGCCAGCCATGGCCAAATACCAGCCGCCAGCCATGGCCACGGTCCATGCTGGACCCTTCTCTCTTCAATCACTTTCGGTCTACAGTCTATGTGAGTTTTTATGTCATTTCTTTTTTCAAACAAATATCGTTGGTTTCATAAATGGCTATGCTGACATCAAGAAAAATGTTTTTAAGTGCATAATTATTTCTGAAAAATACATATTTAAATTTTATTTTAAATACCTCAAATGTTAAAATTTATAGCTTTTTATTCAAAACTTTGTTTTCATTTGATCCCATTATTTGAGAACTTTCAGATGTCAAATGTGCAACTCAAGATTTTGGGGAATGCTAGCTTCCAAGTGCGCACGAATTCGTCACTCGGCGCGCACACCCGATCCATCAGCGATGCTCGCTGCTTTCCTTGGTCGCTGATTCGTTGGTGCCACCGGAGAAGAAATGCCGCCGCCCCCGGAGAAGAAGCATTGTTGCCGCCGTCGGAGAAGAAGCATTGTCGCCGCCTTGGAATCCGTTGAGGAGGTCGCCTTAGTTTGCCATGGCAACATCTAGAGAGGGGGAAGGGGAAGAAGGTGGTCGTCGTCAGCGATTGTAGGTGGTGCAGGCGGGGCGAGCTCAGGGGCACCGGATATAAAGTCGGAGAGAACAGAGCATTGTTTGGAAGGCAAGAGCCCGTGGTTGGCCCTGGCTTAGCTACCTCACACGTGGATACGCCACATTCATCAAGGTGACGTACTCGTCACGATCAAAGCCAGGGTGACGACTTCATATACCCCTTAGCCACGTCCAGTCTCTTCGTATAGGTGTACATCTAGTTTGCGCACTAGGTTTATTTGTGAGTGTGTGTGCGTTTGTGGTGTTGTCAGTTGATGCATGCATGAGTCCCGAATACCGCAACTTGCACATGAAAAGTTGAGATTAAAAAAATAGAGTCGGACGAGGCGAGGAGGTGGACGGAGAACAATGTGGCGCCAGTGGCGGGGAAGACACGAGGAGGAGAAGTCGAGAGGGGAGGTGCGCAGAACGTATGGAGCCGGACGGGGAACGACATGGTGCTAGTGGTGAGGGAAGACGTGAGGAGAATAAGACGAGAGGAAAATGTGTGCATACTGAGTAACTTCCACCTGCACGCACGCGGAAGTGTTATCTTGGATGAAACCATATGCTCTATAGCCATAAGTGAAAGTGTAGTGGTAGTTAATAATACTCGTTTGAAGAAACTATTTTTCATTAATATTTATCATATTAATAATAGTAATATAATTGGTCACACTAAATTGATGCCATTAGTTATATGAAAAAATTCATTTATGTGTTAATGTCAAAATTAAAATTAATATTAGACATTAGTTGAAAATACACTAATTTGGTACATGTTATTAATATTATCGTAAAACTAATATATGCTGTCATTATTAATATTATCACAAAACCAATCTAGAATCAAGAGACATGGAACATTAGTTTCCCTCAAAAAAATAGACTGAGAGTATCTCCCACCAATTTTTCCCTCCGAACAATCCATCTGCCGCCGAACAGATACCGCTCTCGGTGACTCAGTCGTATCCAATAATTGAATCTAGCTGAAAAAACTCCAACTCCCTCCTCATTTTCACGAACTGGGTAACTGACCGCAGCTCCAAGGCCGGCGGTGGCGAACGGGCTCGACGTAGGCGAAGTGGCCAATTGCTGGACGAGCGAGCGCATCGTCGAGTTCCCCGACCCCATCGGAAAGAGAATCTCGGCCAAGGAGAGGACCCACCGCCGGCAGCTGATCCATGCTCGTGGCGGCCAGATCAGTTCGTCCGTCCAGACCGGATCGCTAGGTACGCTTCTCTTCAACTCCCCGTTCGCTCCCACAACACTATCCCATCAAATTCTCAAATCACCGGCCCTCTTCACAAGCCATTCCATCACGTCCGTGCCTTTGGGCAAGTCAGTCAGTCCCTGTGCCGCTCGAAGTATCTGATGGCCGATGCCAATGTCCTAGTCTCCTGCCTTATCACTCGAAGATCATTGCCCTAGGCATAAAAATCCCTTTTGCCTCATTCTGTAGGTAGTATACACTAGTAGTATACGAACAAAATTTGTCCGAATTCAGTCAAAAAAAAATTGTCCGATTTTTGTTCCATTGTTTGGTAGATCGCTTCAGATATGGTAGTTCTAGTTGGTTGCGATGTTTGATAAATAGTTATCCATTAGTTAATTCCTAAGGTTTGATAAGTAAAATCAGTTTTCCACAATTTTGAATGTGGTTTCAGTTTCATTTTGACAGTTTGACAGTGCACAATCTTTTTGACTGAACGATAGTGCACAGTCTAGGCGAGGCTATCAAAGAATCAACTCATCAACCATTGTTTCTTACATAAATAGACCAATCTGTTTTCATTTAGTAAAATGTATGCATGGCAACTATTATAATCCATCGAAAACTACTGAAATAAGTCTGCTAGACAAAGGGGTTTCTGCTATCATATACTTTACATATGGCAATTACAGATAGCATCCTTCATCTAGTAAGTACTGGTAGAGATGAGTAGAACCATATGCAAATCATTACCTGGATGACCTCCAGAAACTATGCGGCACTGATAAATATTCCACAGCATCCAAAATTCAATCAACTATATTTATCAGCAAAGCATCTCAATATCAGAAAATATGATCTAGTGAGCTAGCCTTTATATTTTCCAAAGAAGTGCCTCTAAAGCACCATCTTTCAGATGCCATCTCTGAAGGCACCTACATATGTATCTGAACTCAGTCAGGTAGCATGATTGATCTCTCGTCAGTCCTAAACTGAGAAGTATAGAATCTCACATGGTAGGAAGGGTTATAACATCACAATGCAGATCCTATTCCAAAAGGTTTCCCAAAGATCTCCTAGGAAAAAACAAGGCCATGAATCCATAGCATCACCACCTCGCTGCATCCTGTTCTCAAGCTCCAAGTTTAAATAACATTACATATATGCACTTTAATCTAATTGTTACTATGCTATTATCTTTATTCTTATTTTCCTATTGACACTATGTTTAATTTAGATTCTGCAACCATGGCGGTGGATAATTTGACCATAAACCTTGAATGTGATGGGGCAGCTGAAGGAGAGAGACATGTGTGAAAGGAAATGGACAAAGATGTGATATGCTACTGGAACCTGATTAATTTGATCAAGGAGCATGGGTACTCATCACTTGACTATCTATACTACAAGAGAAAAGATAGCTTGGTTGTACTAGAACAAGATCCTGAAGTGATGACAATGCTGAACGAGTGTGAGAGCAAAAAGATGGTTAACTTGTTTCTAAACTTCCTCTCATCTCTTAACTTTATTGCCCAAGAGATTTTTGTATCTAGAAAGTAGGCTTCCCCAAATTAGACACGCTATACATTTAGTAATCCTATTTAGTACTACACTATCGGTCTTCATTCTTGCTGATGTTATTTTCAGTGCAAGATTTCTAGTATAATTTTTGTCTTTTTTGTTTCATACTTCATTTGACATGTGCAAGGGTCATCATGGAGGGCCTAGAGAGACTAGAACCATTGCACACCAGGAGGTGGCTCATGTCAACGCTACAAGCTACAAGCGTCAAAAACCTAAACAACATTCTCTAATGAAGGTAGATGAACATAATATCACTTGTTCTAATTGCATGATCATGAGGGACAACTTGGTTTGTAGGTTAGTAGCTAAGAGATTATGTGAAATTAATGTAAGCTGGGTCCATGGTGTTACTAATGACTTCAAAATTTCCTAATAAGGCTAATGTGGCCTTTGCAACTCTCTTGAGCACTGATCCAGAAGCCATTGTTGGTGGTGTTAAGATGGGAAGTGAATTCTACAAAGTGTGTATCAATCGTCCTGTAGCAAAAGATGAGCCATTAGTGAGGCCTATGTCAGGATACAACAATATTGGTGATGCTCAAGTGAAAGGAGTCCCAATTGCTTGGCCTTCGATGTTTGTACGTTCAAAACTTGCTTTCCTAACTTTACATCAATGTATATGTGTGGCTTACTTTGTAATATTACAACTTACATTTTCTTTGCAGGTTGAAATGATTAATGGTTGAATTCCTACATCAATATGAACAAGAAGCAGTTGACTTTAGCAATCCTAGCTAGTTCTAGAATTTTTCTTTCTTGTACAGACTATGTGTGTTTGATCTCTACAACCTTCTAGAATTTTTCTTTCTTGTACGGACTATGTGTATTTGCTCTCTACAACCATGTCGTTATGTACATATGCTATTTTTGTTTTGAACAAGCACAATGTTTGAAACCATTCTACAATATATGGATCATCTTGTGATTATGGAAATTTGTGGTTTATGTGATTTTTGCAAAGTGTCATATTGTGGATTATATAATAATCCGTGTCCCACATGTATATAGGCGAAATAAATATTTATTTCATAATCCAAATATGTTACAATAGTATAAAAAAGTGTTACAAACCACGTGTTTCTTTGTTTGGATATTGCGCTCTACCATAATGTAAAAGTGTTACTAGAACCCAAAAAAGTGTTACAACTGACATTCTTGTAACACAAAGCAAGTGTTCCGATACATAAATAAATGTGTTGCAAACTATGCATTCTACCATATTGTGAAGTGTTACTAGAGCAAAAATAAGTGTTACAACAAAAATCATTGTAACACTAAATAAATATTCCAGTAGACAATTAAAAAGTGTTACTATAAACTACTCTATAGTAATATAGCCTATTGGAACACAAACAAAAATGTGTTACTACGAAATCTAGTAACACTTTTTCCAACCTAGAGTAACACAAGTTGGTGTTACAATATCCGTGTTGTGTAGTAGTGTATGTGGTGTGTGTGCTCAACCTTGCTTGTGCTTAGAATCAATAACGTGTGGTGTACATGCATGTAGTACCTCCAGTTGTAACCATTTTGAAACATTCAAACTATCAGAGAAAATAAAAGAGTTGTCATTTGCATGAGCTGCATTCCAGGATGTTGTCTTGAACACATATACTGCAATCAACTCAGTTTCTATTTCCACAAATTAGCGGCGGCAGAATATTATGCCATATCCCACAAGTGCTAGCGTCTTACTTTTGTTCATGTTCAAAACAAACAAAAAAAAAAGTTTTGCAGCGTCGTCTCGATAGATTCTAGTATGTGCTTGTTCCATTGTTGTCTATTTAATATTCCCGAATGCAACTTGTGACTACAATGACTAGCTTTGTTGATTGCCCCCCTTTGTATTGACACAAATGGTCCTCTGAATCTCATGTATTGACGCAAAGGGATGACTAGCCAACACTGATGTAAGTGACACTGTCGACTTAATGCTCTATGATGGTATCAACTACCACGCGACACTGATGACCAAACAACCATTGCAGGATGTGGCTATTTATATGAGTAAATGCATAGCACTAGAAATTCACCAATTACCAATTCCCAATAGCAGCGATAAAAGTAGGGCAGAGAGAAACTTATCTATACTACCAATACCCAAATCGAGCTCCACAAATAAAGTACCAAAACACTCATGGCAGGAGTGGCTATTTATATGAGTAAATGCATAGCAATAGAAAATTACATATTAGAGAACTTCCCAATAGCAATGATAAAAGCTGTATAGTCGGAAAATTATCTATTACCAATTTCCAATAGCCATGATAGAAAATCACCTCAAGGTCAATATATATGTACTCTGGTGGTCTCAGTTAGACATCTAGCTCTACAAAAAAGTGCCAAAACATCACTAAGAGAGTATACACTAACAGAAAGTGGATATAGAGATAACAAAGGAGTTTCAAAGCAACGAACATGCATTTTGTCTATGGAATGGGAGGCCAAGGGACTCAGTGTTGGGGCCAGAAACTCAGTGTTGGGGCCAAACGATGTGCATGCCACCACCTCAACATGTCATCAAAAAGCGCCTTGCATGCAAACAGTGCGACGTTGCAGTTGGCTCTGCACCTCAATCCTTCTGTACAGAACATTCCATACAGGCCTTTAATGGAGATTCGCGCCAGTCAGGGCAACTGCTTGTTGGCACAGTTTCTGGTAGCCTTGGTGGTCATGCAAGGGGCATTGTCTGTGTGTGCACTTTTGTGTACCACTTAGTGTTTTGCCTCTGTCCGGCAGTGAGGCTTGATCATGCTCTGACCTAGCATAACTCATCATTTGCATGGAACATGGTTGACAGCAGTCCGAATATAATCTGATTTCACTCTGAGCTGACACGGGTTTGGGCAGGCCATCAAGCAACGGTCGTGTGAGCTCGCGATGGAGCCGTTAGAGACCGCTCTCCCCTCAAGCGCTCGTCCGCCTCCTTCACCAGATCAACAAAATCCACCGAAATCCCCCCTCAATCCCACCGAAATCCTCCATCCAGCTACAGATCCGGCCTCACCTCCACCTGATCTACCTTATGGTGGGGGTGGCTCACCTTCGTCGCGCTGCAAGGTGATGCCGCCGGTCACGGCGGATGTCGCTGCCGGGCACGCAGCGGCGAGCGGGGCTGCGGCTCCCGCGGCAGGGCCTGACGCTCCCCACTCGTCGGGCCGCAGGGAGGCTGCTCTTCGTCCACATGCTTCACGGCATCGTCGCCACCACCGTGGCCGGCGTGCTTCGCGTCATCCTCGTTGCCGGATGCCACCGCTGGTCGTGCCCCAGGCCGCCGCCGGGAATGCCGCTCTGGCCGGTGCTGCTGCCCCCGCCGCTGGGTCTGACGCACTCCACTCGTCGGACCATAGCTTGGCTGCTCGTCATCCCCGGGCTTCATGTCATCGTCGCCGCCGCCGTGGCTGCGAGCATGCGCGTTGCGCACGCATGCCTCCTTGACAGCACCAGCTTGCGTCTGTCGTTGTCCACCCGGTGCGCATGTCGTCGGAGCCGGATGCCGATGGTTTCCGGCTGGTCCAGAGTCGGCGTCATTGGCGGCGAGTCGCAGCGTCACGCCGGCCGGTCCCTTCCCACCTCATCGGCAAGTGCTTCAACTGCCTCATCAAGGGCCACGTTTGTGCCAACTACACATCTCCCTCCAGGTGCTTCAATTGCAAGGACGCCGGCCACCATGCACGGGACTGCCCAGTTCCGCTGGTGGCGAGATGCTGCGAGGGCAAACGCGGCCGCTCCCGCGCGCGTGCTTCAGGCGGCGTGCGCCCGGCACGTCATCCACGGCCCTCTCCACGTCCTCGTGTGCCCTATGCTGAGTTGTTTGCTTGTGCACCGCCGGCTCCGGAGCCTCTAGTAGACACGCCGCCGGCTTTGGAGCCTCATGTCGACACGTCGCCGCCGACTCCACCGGCTCTGGAGCCCCATGTTGAGGAGTCTTTGTCTTCTTGTGCGCCGCCGGCTCCGGTGCCTCCTGTCAACACGCCGGAGGTGGAGGCATCAGCTCGGTCGGGGCAGGTTGCCATCACGGGTGCTGCTGGCGACATCATGACCGTGGGTGGCTTGGGGGTGGGGTCCTGCCACCTTCGCCATCTAGACCAAGGCGCACCCCACGCTTGCTGCTTCGTCAGGTTCAGGCGGCTCATGCTTCGCCGCGGCGCGCACCACTTCCGGAGATGGTCGTCGCGTCACGATCTGTGGCTATGCAGGAGTTGGATGATGTGCTATCTTTCGTGTTGCTGGCTCTGGCGCTCTGCTTCCATCCGGGCTTCGGTGGCGGTGGTGGCCGCGGGCCGCGTCCACGAACGGCCCGTTTCAGTGGAGCGGATGATCCATGCCTTGGCCATGGCTCAGGCCCTGCTTTCCAGACGCAGGAAGAGAGGCAGGCTATCGTCGTTAGCGAGGTGGCATGCCCTTTCCAGGCATCTTGCGGCGCTAGACCTGACGGCCAGCTCGTCAGTGTGTCTCCTGTCACGGCCGTGCACATCGTCGAGGCCATGGCTGAGCATGACTTTTGGAGGCATCCCTGTTGCCAACAAATAGTGTCAGCTGTGAAGTTGAGTGGCCTGGGTACGACTCCGGTGAGGGGCCTATTCATTTTGGCCCGGACGACTGCATCTCTGGCCATGTTGTTCATGGTGAGGTGGATGTGGGCTCTCATGCCGCAGAAGCTGCGGCTGCTGCTGCTTTCGTCACCGCGGAGGATGGTACAAGTGTGGACACGGCTCCTGCTATTTTCGTCACCACGGAGGATGGTACAAGTGTGGACGCGGCTGTTGAAAGGTCACAATGGCTAGGAGGGGGTGAATAGCCTAATAAAAGTTCTAGCAAGAACACTAGACAACCCGATTAGATAGCAAGGCGGCAAATGTGCAAAGCAAAAGCTTCAACTACTCTATGCAAGCCGTCCTACCAAGCAAGGCTACTCAAATTAATTGCACACACAACAACGGTGATCAAGCTTCACCGAAACCAACCAAGCAATTCTACCCACGGGATTTAGGCTACACAATGAGTGGTTCCCGACCGACCACAACAAGCAATTCTACTTTGCGGTGAGTAGGAGGATGGAAGGTTATACCGCCGCGAAGAGTAGAATATGGCCAATCACCGGTGTAGATGCCAATCACCTAGGGAAGCTCACACACAAGCACAAGAAGGTCGAAGCCTCGGCAATCACAAATCAACACAATGATTTTTACCGAGGTTCACTTGCTTTCCGGCAAGCTAGTCCTCGTTGTGGCGATGCACTTGCTTGGTGAGTTGCCCGCTCAATTGGCTCGATGCCAAAGACTCCAATGGGGAGCCGCAATCTCCACACAAGACAAGGATCCACAAGCCACGAGCAATCCACTAGAGTATCCTTTCGTGAACTCCCGCGGAGAAGGATCAAGAACCCCTCACAAGAATCCGGTGTGGCCTCGAACAATCACCAAGTCGAGCTCAACCACCACCCGCTGCTCCAAACCGTCTACGGTGACGGGAATCACCGAAGAGTAACAAGAATCCGCAGCTCACTCGATGAACAAGTGCCTCTAGATGCAACTCTCAATGCAAATCACTTGTTCTCACTCAAATCTCTCTCAAGAATGGTAAGGGAACCAAAGAGATGAGTGGGGAGGAGTGTCTCTAGCTCAAAGTATGCTCAAGAGTGTTAGAATGGTCAAGAGAAACTCTCCCAACCGGCCATCCATGTATTTATAGACCCCTCCACGAAATAGAGCCATTGCTCAACTCGGGGTTCCAAATACACTGCGCCGGACGCGTCTCTTGCCAGCGCCGGATGCGTCCGGCGCCCTTGACTTGTCCTCGGAGTCGACCGTTGAAGCTTCAAACAAGTGCCACGCCAGCGCATCCGGCGCCCTGCTGCTGTGCGTCCGGCGCCCACGCCGAGAGCGTCCGGCGCCGCGCAAGACCTCGCCCAGCGAAGCAGCAGGCCACGCGTCATCTTCATGTTCGTCGGACGCCAGAGCTCGTCCTCGCTGCGTCCGCTGCCGGCTCACCAGCCACGTCTGGCGAAGTGGAGGGGAGGCACGCCGCGCGAGAGCCAGAACCGCCAGACGCTCAGCCACCTGCATCCGGCGTGGCGACGGCCCGGCGTCTAGCACGACCCTGCCCAGAAATAGTTTCTGGACTGGGTCTGGCGCTCGACCGCGCGTCCGGCGCCTCGCATCCGGAGTGTCCGGCGCAGGCCACCGGCCAGGCCGCGCGCGCGTGCCGAAGGCCAGCCACCGCCGGACACCAGGTCCAGCGTCCTGCGCCCGTGCCGCCAGAGTCCGGCGCAGTGTCCTTCGTCATTTCATGTGCAAAACTTGTTCCAAATTGATCCAAATCAAGTCCCTTGCCTTGTGCACTAACTCCACCATGTGTAGATCCAATCTCGAGCCTTGGAGTTAGCATTTCATCCATGAAATGTCGCGCAAGAGTTAGCTCTCTAGTTAGCCTCTCATGCATCATGCAAAGTCACAACTAGAGGCACTTAGGACCGCGAATGAACCGAGGAAACCCCTCTTGATAGTCAGTTATCGATCCTAAATGTGGTCACACTCGCTAAGTGTCTCGACCACTAAACCGGAAAGCCCTATCAAGTATACCTTCGCCTTGATCTCCATGGGCCTCCATCGGAGCTCGATCACTTGACATCCATCATGTTCATCACCGTGATTGCCGTGCTCCATCATCCACCGTCACGTTGCTATGTGTCTAACCACACTTAGAGCAAAGCATTAGCAACGTTTGAGGGTCATTAATTACCAAAACCAAACCGGAGCTTTCAATCTCCCCCTTTTTGGTAATTGATGACAACCCCTCGACAAACTCACAAAGATATGGAAATAGAATTCAATATGAAATTGAATTGCTTGCCCAAGACATTTTGATCATAAATCTTGGATTGGACAAGCATTTCAATTCCAGTTTTGGTAGTGGTAGCTCCCCGTACATGTGTGCATCAAATGTTTGGTCGATTTTCAAGCACACATGCATAGATGAAACTTGTGTGAGAGTTACCACAACCAAAATGGTACTAAGGTTTATAGAATTGACCTTTGAAGCGTGATACCAATCGGAGTTTGATAATAAACCTTCCTTAGCACCATGGGAATCTAGACTTTCATCAAAACTCAAAATACCTCATGAGATCACATTAAGCAAGGTATTTGAACAAGAGAAACTCTATGTCTAGAAACCACCTATGCATGCTAGTACTTCATTTCATCAATCAAGTTCTATACTAGCATTACACCAAACAAGCATGAATATTGAATTTAGCTTGCAATGCTCCATATATCATGTATGCACATACAAATGCAACAAATAGTCTATGAGTTGCTCCCACTATTTGTGTGCTCATGGTTGGGTCATATCATAAAAATTGATCCCCTTCCATTGCTCTTTGTGACTTATTTCTCCCCCTTTGTCAACAATCACCAACAAGGGTGCATAAGATGAGAGACAACAAGTCAAACAACTATGGCCAAATCTAAATCACATGCCTAGAAAAATGTATCTCGGTTTGAACCAAGGGCAAGCTTCTTCACACCTCATAAGAATAAGGGTTATCTTGACCATGTTGAGATACACATCATGAGCAAGTGCTAAATATTCAACACTAGGTTCACAAGCTCACAAACAAGTCATATGCCATCACTAGATCAAATCAAGCATAGAAACAATAGTGATGCCATATATCCTTCAAATTCATTTGATTTGCAATGAATGATCCTAGCAAGATGCACATGTAAATATGTCTACACAACTAGCAAAAGATGCATGAGATGCAACAACCAACTTTACCTTGCTATGTTGGAGGAGAGGCATGTCATATATGGGGTGCATCAATCCATGTTGGAGAAGCTAAGTATGTTCAACTCATTCCTCAACTTGCAATATCTCTTCTCATCAAGAGGCTTGGTGAATATGTCGGCTAGTTGATCTTCGGTGCCAATGCTTTCAATGCTAATATCACCCTTTTGTTGATGATCTCTAATGAAGTGATGCCTCACATCAATGTGCTTGGTTCTTGAATGTTGAACCGGATTGTTTGTCATCTTGATTGCACTTTCATTGTCACAAAACAAAGGCACATGCTTGAACTTGATCCCATAGTCCTTCAAGGTGGCTTTCATCCATAGCAATTGTGCACAACAATTCCCCGCACTAATATATTCGGCTTCGGCGGTGGAAAGTGCCACACTATTTTGCTTCTTTGAAGACCATGACACAAGAGACCTTCCTAGCACTTGGCATGTTCCACTTGTGCTCTTCCTATTAATCTTGCAACCGGCATAGTCGGAGTCAGAGTATCCAATCAACTCAAAGCTTGACTCCTTGGATACCATAGACCAACATCTTGAGTACCCTTCAAGTATCTCAATATCCTCTTGGTTGTCGTCAACTGACTCTCTCTTGGAGAAGCTTGAAATCTTGCACACATGCACACACTAAACATGACATCTGGCCTTGAAGCGGTCACATATAGCAAGCTTCCAATCATTGATCTATATAGCTTTTGCTCAATCATCTTGCCACTATCATAAATGTCCAAGCCACCATTTGTTCCCATAGGTGTCTAATGGCCTTAGCATCTTGCAACCCAAACTTCTTGATCATGTCTTTGATGTACTTGCCTTGACTCACAAAGGTGCCATTCTTCATTTGCTTGATTTGAAGACCAAGGAAGTAGCTCAACTCTCCAAGCATAGACATCTCAAACTCACTAGCCATCATGTTTGCAAACTCCTCACAAAAGACTTGGTTGGTTGACCCAAAGATAATGTCATCCACATAGATTTGCAACACAAACAAGTCATCTTCTATCTTCTTGGTGAAGAGAGTGGTGTCAACTTTTCCCATCTTGAAGCCTTTGGATATGAGAAAGTCCCTCAATCTTTCATACCATGCCCTTGGTGCTTGCTTCAAGCCATACAATGCCTTCTTGAGCTTGTAGACATGGTTGGGCTTCTTGTCATCTTCAAAACCGGGAGGTTGTGTGTTGGTATAAATTAAGTGCACATAAAATAAGAAGGATTCCGCAAGCGCACGAGAACTTACCATTGTAGCATTTTACCGGGAGTAAACCAGGTATCGTTATTTATATTTTACCACGGGAAGCAAGGGTTAAAGAATCGATAATTCACCATCATGCATCTACTAACTTAGTAAACCAACTAGACTAAAGCAGGGGTAAATGATATATGATAGGATATAAGAATAAAAGCACACATGAGAATTCTATAATAAATGAATAGCTAGCTAGAGTGAGAGGACAACGGGAGAGATTAAGGTTCCTAAATACTTCTCTAATACTCTGGGTTCTATGATAACAGGGAATGGTTAGATATAGCGATCACACAATAGCACTTTGGAGCAAGCGAGGTCCTTTCCAACTCTCGAAGAAGACCGGGTAAAGAGTAGTTGGGAGAAGGCTGCGAGAGCTCTACGAAACACCAACCCGAACGTGGTGGAATACAAAGGCTGACAGCTGTCACCTGGGGCTACCACAACTATCCGTGGGATTGGGCGCAACCTCAGGTAACCTATAGTCTAGACACCATGCCTACACTATCGATTACTACTCTAATTACATATGATAACTAGAGCACTCAATACGAGCGAAGATCCCATGCTAGAATGTAACAACTATACTAAGCATACATATGAAAGGCATAAAGTAGATAGAGAAGATAAATATATTGAAGCATAAGTCTTACAAGAGTAGATACAAAGACATACCAAATCTCTGAAGACTTCTCCAGAACCGGAGCGTAGCTCCGCTCTCCCTAACTCTCATCTAGATCTAATCTACTACATTGGAATGTCTAGCTCTAATTCTCTAGAGAAGAGAAGTCATCCATTCAAGGGACGCCTCTACAACTCGATCCCACTGAGAGATAATGAATTAGGGTTTAAGGGATGCCTCCTCCGGGGGCCGGGGCCCCGCTATATAGCCCTCTAGGATGCACCACAGCCCTCGGATCAAACCGACCTAAACGGACGATTATTATTCATCCTCAAAGGCGGTGGAACAGGGATCCGCGAGGCTGACGCTGATTGGCTGAGATGGCCAATCGGCCGCCCAAGGGGGGGAGTCGGCCAACTCTCCACCGAGCCCGTTCGGGCTCCCGTTTGGTCCAGAGCCTTCTCGAACCTTCCAGGTTACAGAATTTTCACCGGTTCCCGATTATCTCTATGTAAACCTGACATGTGGGCCTTCCTTGGGTATTTTTAGCTGACACCTTGCAGAAACAGACATTCACCAAAACTCGTGGAATTACTCGGTATAACCCCTATATCTAGTTGGTGAACATATTTTAGTCATTTCTCATGTTTAGTTGACGGTAAAAATTGACACTTAACGACCGTCAACAACTCCCCCAAGCTTACCTTTTGCTCGTCCACGAGCAAAGATAAACTCGCATGGATTAGGAGCTGCTACTATGCTTTCACGCCTCAAAAGCACACATGCGTTCAAACAAGAACTCTCCTCCGAATTAGAGTGAACTTTTCGACTCAAAACTTACTCATATTACCTTTCACCATGGGGCTTGTAACCGTCACTTGGGTCTTGAGCAGTTGAAGGACAGAACGGTCAAGTCAAGCGCTATGTTTCTCGCTCTTTTGATCAACTATTATTCCAGAGTTTTTGCAAGATTTTCAAATAAAACTCAGAGTTCCTTGTATGAACCTTTCAGGTCTCTCATTTGTGGTATTTTTGGATTCTCTCCAAGGCATGAGTAGTGTATGCCTTCTCTCAAAATATGTGGTATTTGTGGAACTAAGGCATAGTGAAAAGAGCCTTCTCTCTCTCACCCTACTTTCTAATAGGCTTATGTGGAGCTTATAGGTGGGGAGACACTCAAACTCACTTGCATATATTGCACAGTTAAGACATGGATCCAATAGGAACTAAAATAATAATAAAGTCATATGTGCATGTGAATGAGGAAAATGGGATGGATGATAAGATGATGATAAGGAAATGATTATGAGGGGTGATCACTTGGTGAATATCTACTTCTACACTTGCTCCTTTGGGGATAACATGACTCCCTTTATTCGGAAACCTTGAAACTTCTTGAAGGGAAGGACTTGGCTACTCTTTCTTTCTTTCTTTCTTTCTTTTCTCTCTTTTTTTTTTAGAGCAACCAATCCTCTGAAAACGAAACTTTAGCAACGGGGAGTGTATAACTTGAAATGATAATGACTGGAGCTTTTATGTAGGCAAATGGAATGGCGATGATTATTTCTAGATGTTCACCCCTAGGATAGGAGTAGAACCTTTTACGGATGAAGTGAAATGAGTGGCGTATGTATTTTGTGGATGGATGGATGGATGGATGCGTACTCCCGGGGTAGGAGCAGCATAAGCGCGTATCTCCGGGGTAGAGAGAAGACAATATGTGGGGGAATGCGTACTCCCAAGGTAGGAGCAGCATAGGTGCGTATCTCCGGGGTAGAGATAGCACAATATGTGATGGATGTGGATCTATATATGGGTGGTACTTCTAGGGACGAAGTAGCACTGAGAATGAATGTAGTACTTATAAAATAGGTGCATGCTTCGAGGACGAAGTAGCATAGATCAATGGATGGAGAGCACATAGTATTGACTTTAACTGCATGACTGATTCCTTATGGGTCCACAGCATAACCACACTCAATGCCTATAAAGACTACACTCAATGCCTATAAAATGTTCTATATAAACAGATGGGTTTTCCTAGTCTAGTAAGCATGAATATATGGCTGTGGTAGGAATTTGAACTCTCATCATAAAGGAACTCATCATGCAGGAATTTAATATTTTCACAGATAAATTCTCCAGAACTCTAGTATCTCTAGGAACAAGATGGACAGCAGCTCAAAACTTTCCCATATCATACCCATCAACCACCTAGACTTAGATCAAGTATTTGCTACCCACAAGTTTCAGGTTGAGCAAATCTCAAATCTAAAACAGGTTGTGTCCAAAACTCGGGAGAGTGCAAGGTTGAAAACTAGGTACTTGAAAGGAATTACGGCGAGCAACTATTCATCATCTCCATGTAGAGTTTATTCTAGCGATCACTTTTAAGGCAGGACTACAAGAACTCTCCAAAAGTAGAAAAGAAATCTTTACGGGTTTCTATAGTTATGCATCTTTTTTAGTTGTTTTAATAAAGCAAACTCTAACAAAGCATAGATAGATAAGTTGGAAACACTTAGCTTGGTACACGGGGGATGCCCTCCCCCAAGCTGGATGTTGACATAGTCTGCTGTTGTTGCTGATAGGCGATGAAGACGTTCTAGTCCTCCAGGAGTGTCATAGATAGTTGCTGTTGGAGACAACATTTGAATGTTGTGGACAGCACTCCAACAGGAGACTGGACATCCTTCTGTTTGTTAGCTCTTCTCGATCCTTTATGTTCTGTGAAGCTCAAATAGACAACAAAGCTTGTGGAACTGATTAAGCATTAGTGATAAAAACCTCTAAGCCTTGGTGTCTAGAACCGCCTTAACTCAAATGTCTTCTAACGGATCACAAGAAATATTTTTATCTTTTTATAATAAAGGATGCAAAATGCAGAAATCTTTATTTTCTTTTTCTAGTGCGGAGATAGTAAAGCGAAGATGCAATTAAGATGCATGTAGGGAAAATAAATATGCTTAAAGGCAAATACAATCTTTGTGAAAGGAAATCTTGATAAATACCAAGTTACCTCCTTGGCGAGGTTCGATTTAAGTCCTACGAGCAAGGACTTCTTGTCATGTTCACTCCTTCGATTCATCATTTGATCCCAAAGGTAGAGACCTTGAGAACTGCACCTCTTGGGATGGTAACTCTAGGAAAGGAGTCACCCATGTTCTTTCTTGTCCAGCGAGTCTTTATCACTGGAGTACCTTGTGATAAAGAGTAGATGCTTCTAGTAGTCCTTTACTTCTTCTTGGAGTTTGCCTTGCTTGATTGACCTCTCTCCTTGAGCATCTTGTCTTCTAAAATTGCACTCCTTTTTCCTTCCTCTTTTTTTTCTATGCTGGATCTTGTGCTCCACTCATTGTTTCTTCTCAACGTGCCGGAGCGACGGGGCTTGAAAAGAGGAAGAGCATTCTTTGGATCATTGTTTGAAGAGTCATCGGCCTTCCTCCCCAAGCTTGACCTTGTTGTCGCTCGCCACGTGAAACCAAATACGAGTGTTGAGTCATCCCTCGAGTGTGTTGTACTCCTATGTCCTCGAGACCTTTTGTCCTATGTTTGTAAGCCTTCATGTATCGAGAGGAACTTCGATTATAGGTCTGTTGAGTAGAGATCTCTCCTTTGCATTCGCTTTTGTTTGGACTATCCAATCTAGGATGAGGAGACAGAGGCAGTTGCATGATCTTGTTTCATCAACCATTCTTGATTTTCATTGAGTCTTGGTTGACGCATTGATGTTCATTGGAGATGTAGACTCGAGTTCTTCCTTGATGGTCTTCATCTTCTAGCAGTATGGCGAAGAGTTGTTGGGTTAATGATATGCCATCCGTCTTGATGATCAAGGAAGAGGCTTCTTTAGTATTTGTGCGTAGGCTTCATCTCTAATGGCTTAGGGACATCATCTTGCAACCATAGTCATGGTCCTTCAAGGCTTGGTCGATGGTCAACCCTTGATTGGTGATTGGTTGACACAAGGATGCATGCTTATCATGCCATTCTTGTCCTTGCTATCGATGTGCAAGATGGTGTCTTCAGGAACAATGAGAGCAGGTCTTTAATTGGCTAAAATGAGATGAGTTGCACCATGCTCCTCATTGGCATCCTAGCTCGAGTTTTGGGCTCAATGCTATGATGTCTTCAAGGTGATGCCAATCATAGCTTGTCGCCTTGATCCACTTCTTTGAGTGAGTTAAAGTTGTTGTTCCTTCTTGTGGCACTCTTGTCTTCTTCTTTGTTCCATCACCGAAGTGGCAATTTCGCAGTGATGCCAATCCACGAACGAGGCACATCATAAGTTCTTTCCAGTTCTTCCTTAGATGATGAATGAGTTGGGAATTTTGCTTGAAGTTGTTGGAGTTCATCATATGCCTTGCTTCATCTCTCATGTGAGTTCATCTCTTGACTTACCCAAATTGGATTTGCGAGTTTTCTGCGGGGTTAGTCGACAAAATAACCGTATCTACTAAAGCACATTTTTAGCTCAATAACCAAACTAGACTCCATGTCTTAATTGGGTTAAGGAAGACAATTTAACCTAAGCACCACGCTTAATTTAAAAGCCCTTTGGAAGTACCATCGATAAGCACAACCAAACCGAAACATACTCTAGCGAGAAAAAGGTAGCATGAAACACTATAGAGATTTACTCAAATGGAGATGACAGAAAGCATGATCATGGTGAGGAAATATATATATAAAAACATTTTTTTATTATTTTTTTTAGATGCGGGCGATGTGAATGCATGCAAGGAACTAAACATGCAATGGATGACCAAACATAAATAAGCTAAACGGAGTGAATGCATGAATTGTTAAAAGTAAACATGCGGTGGGGTGCAAGTATTCCAAAGGATAACTACTCATCAATTTTAAAGTCCATGAGCAAGACTATCTCACCTTTCTTGATCATACTTACCATGACTCACATGATGAAATTTGTGAGCGGTGCAGCGTCTATGTTCGTCACTTGTCAAGTGATTTGAAATTCTTGTGACGACGACCTTTTCTTCATTCTATGAGGTGGCAGGGTTCCAATATTGATGAATGTTGAATGTTGGGGGACCCTGGGCTCTTCATTGTCTTGTGGAAACTTGTCAGGAGGTCAAAACGACATCTTTTGTCCTGTCTATTCCACAACTCAACGAACAAGGGGTAATCCTACTAAAGCTAGTGGTACACTAAACTAGCGAGACATCAAGATCATTATCAAAAACTTAACACCGATTGCTTCCCCGGCAACGGCGCCAAAAATGCTTGTTGGTATAAATTAAGTGCACATAAAATAAGAAGGATTCCGCAAGCGCCTGAGAACTTACCATTGTAGCATTTTACCTGAGTAAACCAGGTATCGTTATTTATATTTTACCACAGGGAAGCAAGGGTTAAAGAATCGATAATTCACCATCATGCATCTACTAACTTAGTAAACCAACTAGACTAAAGCGGGGTAAATGATATATGATAGGATATAAGAATAAAAGCACACATGAGAATTCTATAATAAATGAATAGCTAGCTAGAGTAAGAGGAAAACGGGAGAGATTAAGGTTCCTAAATACTTCTCTAATACTCTGGGTTCTATGATAACAGGGAATGGTTAGATATAGCGATCACACAATAACACTTTGGAGCAGCAGGTCCTTTCCAACTCTCGAAGAAGACTGGGTAAAGAGTAGTTGGGAGAAGGCTGCGAGAGCTCTACGAAACACCAACCCGAACGTGGTGGAATACAAAGGCCTGACAGTTGTCACCTCGGGGCTACCACAACTATCCGTTGGATTGGGCGCAACCTCGGGTAACCTATAGTCTAGACACCATGCCTACACTATCGATTACTACTCTAATTACATATGATAACTAGAACACTCAATACGAGCGAAGATCCCATGCTAGAATGTAACAACTATACTAAGCATACATATGAAAGGCATAAAGTAGATAGAGAAGATAAATATATTGAAGCATAAGTCTTACAAGAGTAGATACAAAGACATACCAAATCTCTGAAGACTTCTCCAGAACCGGAGCGTAGCTCCGCTCTCCCTAACTCTCATCTAGATCTAATCTACTACATTGGAATGTCTAGCTCTAATTCTCTAGAGAAGAGAAGTCATCCATTCAAGGGAGGCCTCTACAACTCTGATCCCGCTGAGAGATAATGAATTAGGGTTTAAGGGATGCCTCCTCCAGGGGCCAGGTGCCCTGCTTATATAGCCCTCTAGGATGCACCACAGCCCTCGGATCAAACCGACCTAAACGGACGATTATTATTCATCCTCAAAGGCGGTGGAACAGGGATCCGCGAGGCTGACGCTGATTGGCTGAGATGGCCAGTCGGCCGCCCAAGGGGGAGTCGGCTGACTCTCCACCGAGCCCGTTCGGGCTCCCGTTTGGTCCAGAGCCTTCTCGAACCTTCCAGATTACAGAATTTTCACCGGTTCCCGATTATCTCTATGTAAACCTGACATGTGGGCCTTCCTTGGGTATTTTCAGGTGACACCTTGCGAAACGAGACATTCACCAAAACTCGTGGAATTACGTCGGTATAACCCCTATATCTAGTTGGTGAACATATTTTAGTCATTTCTCATGTTTAGTTGACGGTAAAAATTGACACTTAACGACCGTCAACATCGTGCAACATACACTTCCTCATTGATGAAGCCATTGAGAAATGCACTCTTCACATCCATTTGATAGAGCTTGATGTTGTGAGCACAAGCATAGGCTAATAAGATTCTAATTGCCTCCAATCTTGCCACCGGTGCATATATTTCTCCAAAGTCAAGACCCTCAACTTGTGTGTAACCTTGTGCTACTAGTCTTGCTTTGTTCCTCACTACCAAACCATCTTGATCTTGCTTGTTCTTGAAGACCCACTTGGTATCAATCACATTGTGCTTCTTTGGCCTCTCAACAAGCTCCCACACTTCATTCCTTGTGAAGTTGTTCAATTCCTCATGCATGGCATTTATCCAATCCAGATCCTTCAATGCTTCATCAATCTTAGTTGGCTCAATGAATGGCACAAAGGAGTAGTGCTCACATATGCTAGCCAATCTTGATCTTGTTTGTACACCTCTTTGAATGTCACAAATGATACGATCTAGAGGATGATCTCTTGCAATGTTTGAAGGTTGAAGAACTAGCTCATTTTCATTGCTTGCTTGACCTTGATCTTGATCTTGATCTTCAGTACCGCTTGTGCTTGCCTCATTGGAATCCTCCATCACAACTTGAGTTGGCGCTTGCACTTCATCACAATCATCCACTTGCCTTGGCCGAATTTCACCAATGTCCATGTGCCTCATTGCATTGTTCAATTGATCTCTACCCACATCATCTTGATTTTGATCTCCAACTTGAGAGCCTTGGGTTTCATCAAATTCAACATCATGAACCTCTTCTACTAGCCCACTAGCCAAGTTCCACACTCTATAAGCCTTGCTAGAAGTAGAGTAGCCAAGAAAAAATCCCTCATCACACCTCTTGTCAAACTTGCCAAGTCTTTGCCCCTTCTTGAGAATGTAGCACTTGCAACCAAAGACCCGGAAGTAAGCAATGTTGGGCTTCCTTCCATTCAAGATTTCATATGGAGTCTTCTCTAACTTCCCATGGCAATAGAGGTGGTTGCTATAATAACAAGCCGTGTTGATGGCATCACTCCAAAACTTCTCACTCACATTGTACTCAAGTAGCAAAGTTCTTGCCATCTCAATCAAGGTCCTATTCTTCCTCTCAATGACACCATTGGATTGGGGAGTGTAGGTTGGTGAGAATTGATGCACAATTCCAAGCTCATCACACAACTCTTCAACTCTTGTGTTCTTGAATTCACTCCCATTGTCACTTCTTATCTTCTTGATGGTAGTGTCAAACTCATTTTGCACCCTCTTGACAAAAGACTTGAATAGATCATAGACTTCACTCTTGTCATAGAGGAAGAACACCCAAGTGTATCTTGTGTAGTCATCCACAATCACAAATCCATACTTGTTGCCCCCAGTTGATGTGTAGTGAGTTGGGCCAAACAAGTCCATATGCAACAACTCAAATGCTCTTGAAGTTGACATCTCATTCTTCTTGGGATGTGAGTTCCCATGTTGCTTGCCGGCTTGACATGCACTACAAGGTCTATCCTTCCCAAATGTGACATCATTCAAGCCTCTCACTAGGTCATGCTTCACCAATTTGTTCAATTGCTTCATGCCAACATGTCCAAGGCGCCTATGCCATAGCCATCCCTTACTTGACTTTCCAATCAAACATGATGAAAGTTGAGCTTCACTAGCATTGAAATCCACCAAGTACAAGCTTCCATGCCTAAACCCCTTGAAGATGATATTTGCTTGATCCTTGCTCACCACCTCAACATGCTTGTCATCAAATATGCACTTATAGCCAAGATCACACAATTGAGCCACCGGCAAAAGATTGAAGTTCAAAGTATCAACTAGCAACACATTGGAGAGATCCTTGTCATTGGAAATTGCAACCTTTCCAAGCCCCATGACATCACCCTTGCTATTGTCACCAAATGTGATGGAGTTGAATCCACCATTGTCATTCTTGTCAAGTGATTTGAACATACTATCTTCACCGGTCATATGATTTGATGCACCACTATCAAGCACCCAATGCCTCCCTCCGGCTTTGTAATTGACCTACAAGAAGACATCAAGCTTTAGGTACCCACTTTTGCTTGGGTCCTTGAAGGTTAGTCACTAGAGTCTTTGGCACCCAAATAGCTTTCTTCTTTGAGCTCATCCATGGTGTACCAATGAATCTAGCACTCACACCACTCTCACTCTTAACAAGCATGCAGGAAGCACTCAACTTGTAAGAGGAGGCACTAGTGTTCTTGTTCTTGCATGCATGCTCTAAGTGACCAACTTGCTTGCAACTTTTGCAATAGCTACCATTGTTCTTCACAAAACTAGTCTTGTGAGGAGCAAAAGTGGCCTTGCCTTTCTTGGGGGTATAGCCCAATCCCTCTTTGTAGAGAGAAGCTCTTTGGCTACCCAAGCACATAAGCAAGCGGTCCTCACCACCATAAGCCTTAGCCAAGGTGTGATTGAGCTCCTTGACTTCCTTCTTAAGAGACTCATTCTCAACTACTAGTGTAGAATCACATGCATGACCAACACTATTAGATGAAGTAGAGGCATAAGAACATGAAGGGCCAAGTGATGCAACAACAAATGAGTCATCAAGTGAATCACATGATGTGGACACATTTTTCTTTTCTATGTGATTGCACTTTCTCTTGCTTCTCAACTAGAGAGGAATGAGCTTTTTCAAGCTTAGAGTGAGCATTCTCTAGCATCTCATGGTCTACCTTTGGACTCTCATAAGAAGCCCTCAACTCCTTAAGTTCTTGCTCAAGGTTTTGTTTATCCTTGCGCAAGCCCCTACATTCCTTCCTAGAGTCATTGAAAGCACCCTTGCAATCCTCAACCATGACAAAGAGTTCTTCTTTGTTGTCTCATCATCATCATCACTCTCATCATCACTATCGGGTGGAGGTTTTACCTTAGTGGCCTTGGCCATGAAGCAAGTCGATGGAGCACCAAATAGAGAAAGCTTCTCTTGAATTGCAATGCTTGCATGCCCCTTCTTCTTCTTCTTCTTGGAATCATCATCATCATTACTTGAGGAAGATGAATCACTCTCCCATGTTGCCACATGAGATTCACCCTTCTTCTTCTTGTGAGAGGAGTCTTTCTCCTCCTTCTTCTTCTCTTGCTTCTTCCTCTGCTTTCTCATGGCATCTTTATCATCACTTGCATAGGGACACTTGGCAATGAGATGTCCTTGCCATTGCACCGGAAGCACTTCATGGGACGGTCACTAGACTTGGATGAGCTTCTCTTGCCGTTGGACCGGTACCCCTTCTTCATGAGATTCCCCATTCTCTTCACAAGGAGTGCCATTTGTTCACTCACTTCATCTTCTTGTCCACTTGAGCTTGAGCATGGTTCATCTTCACTTGAAGACTCTTCTTTCTTCTTCTTGCCCTTGCTCTTGGATGATGCGGCCTTGAATGCCACACTCTTCTTGTCATCATCCTTCTTCTCACTCTCCTTCTTCTTCTTCTTCTTCACCAACTCTTCCTTCTCATGATCTTCTCTAAACTCATCATCGGCCATGATCTCTTGAAGGACTTGGTTGGGAGTTGGCTTCTCCTTCATGGTTGTCTTCACCATGACGGTCTTCAACATGTCAAATCTCTTGGGAAGACACCTCATGAACTTGGTGGAGAATTGAGAGTCCTTGATTTCTTCCCCAAGTCCCTTGAGCTCATTCACAATGACTTGGAGCCTATGGAACATCTCCGGCACACTCTCATCCTCCTTCATTGAGAAGCTTGCAAACTTCTCTTGCAACATGTAGGCTCTTGCGGTCTTGACACTTTCGGTGCCCTCATAAGCTTCTTCTAGCTTCTTCCAAATGTCATGAGCCACCTCAAGGTTCTTGATGAGCTCAAAAGCTTTATCATCAAGTGCCTCATGGAAAGCACTCACGGCAACATCATTAGCTTGTTGCTTCTTCTCTTTGTCCGGTGTTGGCACCGCACCCTCAACAAGCTCAAACTTGGTCTCCACCACTTTCCACACCTCAAGGTTGATTGACTTGAGAAGACTCTTCATCTTAAGCTTCCACTTGCCATAGTCATCACCTCGAAATGATGGTGCCTTCTTGGTGTTGTTGATATGCATAACCAATGCCATTGTTTCACCGTAGGATGTTAATCCAACTCAAACAAACGGTGCCCTGCTCTGATACCACGTGAAAGGTCACAATGGCTAGAGGGGGGTGAATAGCCTAATAAAAGTTCTAGCAAGAACACTAGACAACCCGATTAGATAGCAAGGCGGCAAATGTGCAAAGCAAAAGCTTCAACTACTCTATGCAAGCCATCCTACGAAGCAAGGCTACTCAATTAATTGTACACACAACAACGGTGATCAAGCTACACAATGTCGGTTCACCGAAACCAACCAAGCAATTCTACCCACGGGATTTAGGCTACACAATGAGTGGTTCCCGACCGACCACAACAAGCAATTCTACTTTGCGGTGAGTAGAGAGAGGATGGAAGGTTATACCGCCGCGAAGAGTAGAAGATGGCCAATCACCGGTGTAGATGCCAATCACCTAGGGAAGCTCACACACAAGCACAAGAAGGTCGAAGCCTCGGCAATCACAAATCAACACAATGATTTTTACCGAGGTTCACTTGCTTCCCGGCAAGCTAGTCCTCGTTGTGGCGATGCACTTGCTTGGTGAGTTGCCCGCTCAATTGGCTCGATGCCAAAGACCCCAATGGGGAGCCGCAATCTCCACACAAGACAAGGATCCACAAGCCACGAGCAATCCACTAGAGTATCCTTTCGCGAACTCCCGCGGGGAAGGATCAAGAACCCCTCACAAGAATCCGGTGTGGCCTCGAACAATCACCAAGTCGAGCTCAACCACCACCCGCTGCTCCAAACCGTCTACGGTGATGGGAATCACCGAAGAGTGACAAGAATCCGCAGCTCACTCGATGAACAAGTGCCTCTAGATGCAACTCTCAATGAAAATCACTTGTTCTCACTCAAATCTCTCTCAAGAATGGCAAGGGAACCAAAGAGATGAGTGGGGAGGAGTGTCTCTAGCTCAAAGTATGCTCAAGAGTGTTAGAATGGGCAAGAGAAACTCTCCCAACCGGCCATCCATGTATTTATAGACCCATCCACGAAATAGAGCCGTTGCTCAACTCGGGGTCCCAAATACACTGCGACGGACGCGTCTCTTGCCAGCGCCGGACGCGTCCGGCGCCCTTGACTTGTCCTCGGAGTCGACCGTTGAAGCTTCAAACAAGTGCCACGCCAGCGTGTCCGGCGCCCTGCTGCTGTGCGTCCGGCGCCCACGCCGAGAGCGTCCGGCGCCACGCACGACCTCGCCCAGCGAAGCAGCAGGCCACGCGTCGTCTTCATGTTCGTCGGACGCCAGAGCTCGTCCTCGTTGCGTCCGCTGCCGGCTCACCAGCCGCGTCTGGCGAAGTGGAGGGGAGGCACGCCGTGCGAGAGCCAGAACCGCCGGACGCTCAGCCACATGCGTCCGGCGCGGGTCCGGCGTGGCGACAGCCCGGCGTCCAGCGCGACCCTGTCCAGAAATAGTTTCTGGACTGGGTCCGGCGCTCGACCGCGCGTCCGGCGCCTCACGTCCGGAGCGTCCGGCGCAGGCCACCGGCCAGGCCGCGCGCGCGCGCCGATGGCCAGCCACCGCCGGACACCAGGTCCAGCGTCCTGCGCCCGTGCCGCCAGAGTCCGGTGCCGCGTCCTTCGTCATTTCATGTGCAAAACTTGTTCCAAATTGATCCAAATCAATTCCCTTGCCTTGTGCACTAACTCCACCATGTGTAGATCCAATCTCAAGCCTTGGAGTTAGCATTTCATCCATGAAATGTCGCGCAAGAGTTAGCTCTCTAGTTAGCCTCTCATGCATCATGCAAAGTCACAACTAGAGGCACTTAGGACCGCGAATGAACCGAGGAAGCCCCTCTTGATAGTCAGTTATCGATCCTAAATGTGGTCACACTCGCTAAGTGTCTCGACCACTAAAGCGGAAAGCCCTATCAAGTATACCTTCGCCTTGATCTCCATGGGCCTCCGTCGGAGCTCGATCACTTGACATCCATCATGTTCATCACCGTGATCGCCGTGCTCCATCATCCACCGTCACGTTGCTATGTGTCTAACCACACTTAGAGCAAAGCATTAGCAACGTTTGAGGGTCATTAATTACCAAAACCAAACCGGAGCTTTTAGCTGTTGATGACGTGATGGAGAACGACGGGGCGGCTGCAGCTCGTAACGTTTGTGAGGACGTGTTGGCACCCCAGCCGCTACACCAGGATGATGCGGCATGTGGGGCGTCCGCATCTGTCGAGTGTCGTGGCCATGATGGGCTCGTGGCTTCGGAGGTGTGTGTGCCTGTTGCTCAGCAGGTTGTCGGGGAGCGAGGCAATGGTGGTGTCTGTGTCGTCGACACCAGCGCGGCGACCGTGAGAGTTGCGGATTTTGGGGATGCTTCCCTGGTCCTCCGCCCGGAGGCCACGGCATCTTCCTCGGCCTCTGCGACGTGCTCCGACGTAGCGACACCGGTTCCTAAGATGGCGGTCGACGACTTCATCTCCCGCTTCAAGAAGCCTTTGGATCAGCCTCTCATCCTGTCGCCGCTGCGTCTCAGGATCACGCATGACCCGAGAGTCCGTACTGATGAGGAACTGATGCCCAGGACGAGTGCACGGTTGGCAGCCAAGAGCAAGCATAGGGAATCGAAGCCTGAGGCCCAGGCTAGGAAAATACTAATGAAGGAGCGGGGCATGGAGGTCGAAACGCAGGAGCCGGACATGGTGTCGTTCGACGAGTTCCAAGCTGCCTTCACACTCCCGTTGCCGGAACAGACCAGGAAGGCCATGGAGATGTAGTGCCTGGGGATTGTCGTGGACCAGCCGTGACGAGTCGTGTTTGTTGAGCTCTCCAGCTTGTGGTCGCACAATTAGTTATCCATATAATACAAATGTTAAGGATCCAGTAGTTAGGTTTGTTGTTTGGGTTGCTCATGGCTTCTCGCCACCATCATCCTAAGTCTTTGTTGTAGGTCTTACGACCATTCAATTCCTCTTAATAAAATACGGGCATATTTGCCTGCTCGCGAAAAAAAAGCTGTCCGAATATGAACTAACAGATGTGGGAAAACTAGAAGATCTCGGTCGCCATGGTTTCGGGACAAGTGCTTCAAGCTTACTTCTATACAGTGTAATTCAACATTTTACGCAAATGTGTGCTCTAGAAGATACACATATCTGATTTCCTGATTATACTATTAGTTGACGGACTATAATAGTAACATTTTATTTCCTAAAAAAAGGCAACAAATTTATCGTGCTAAGATGGGCCAAAATTGTCAATGCAACCACCAAACTCACAGATCAATGCTCAAGCCAAACAACTCTTACCTTATACTGCATCAATTATATGGCATAACTGAACCATTTACCAACGTGGACGTCTTACTTTGGATTCCATGGAAGAGTTCAATTACAAACAAGAATGATTGTTAATAATTTGTGATGTCTATAATGCCCTAATCGCAATAAAAAAAGCATGTCTATAAAGCCTAACCCGACTAGGCGCATACCAACACGCTAATGCCACCATTCTGGTCACCCCACTGAATGCAGCAAACTATGTGGCGAATACAAAATGATGGTTAAACTCCAAAGAATGGACGATATAGCTTGTGGGTCCACAGGGTTATGGAGCCGGTAAACCATAGTCATTGGATAGAGGAGGCAGCATATGATTGATAGAAGTCTGCAGAACAGAAATTTAAGAACATTATAGTTGTAATGCTCCATAAGATTTAAAAATTCATTAGTTCAAACTTTTTTCATTTGAGTGCATTAAAGAGTTTGTAGTGCAGTTGTCAAGAAGGTGGTATTTGATACTGAAGTTGCAGTTTGAGTCTTCAGGACCCTTATATTTTTCATTTTTTATTTGCTGGAAAAGATTTAGTAGTAGCTAGTGTGTGCGCATAAAAGAAAGTACGATGCCTGTAGCTCCATCTGCAATATTGATGCCTGCGTTTCGATGCCTGTAGTCTTCAGGGCAAGTAAGTTGACGAAATGCAACCACTAGGTAATGGAAGAGACGCACGATGTCCTGATAAGGAGTAAGAGATGTGTTGGCCAAGCACAATAGGAATAGGAGGCAAGTGGGAAATCTCTACTATACAACGATAGGAAAAACAACGTCAGTTTGTTAGTCGCAGAGCATGTTCATACATTGTACCGGCCTCATGCCTCCTACACCGCTCTCACCTTCCACCGCCCGCTACTGGGTGCGACACCGACCCAGAAAGCTAGAACGAGAGGCTTCCTTGACCGTGCCTGGACGGCTGAACCTCATAATGCCACAGCATCATGCTCCACAATTCTACTACCGGGACTGGCAGTCGGGCGGAGGTGACCATAGGCTTGGCCAAGCACGGGGGAATGGGTGCCTCATTCTGGCAATCTCTATGGTAAACTACTGATCTGTACCAGTTAACACAAGTTTACTGCATCCGCATTGGCAATCATGTTTTGACTTAACATCAGTCAAAAGTTTTGACTTATGCCAACAACCAAAACAAACTTATGGGAATTCATTAATAAACTTACATAATGTTAATTAATGAACTTCAAATGAAATAAACTTTTTGGAATTCCTAAATAAGATGGGCCATCGAGTTGTTTAACCAAACATTTGGTGCGTGATGTAGAGAAACATGGATCAGATCTCACTACTGGAAACTCGATTTCTTCTGTGCGTGTGAAAACCCACAGAAAAATACGAATACCGACAGAAAAATATTTTTCTGACGGTGTACCCACGGAAAAATACCCACAGAAACGCACAGAAATAGAGTGACAGAAAAACTGAATTTTTCTATGAGTTCACCGTCAGAAACAATTTTTCTGTAGGTCCTTACACACACAGAAAAATTAAGTTCGGATATCCACACAGAAAAAAGAAATAAACGCACAGAAAAAATATTTTTCTGTGGGTTTAGCATAACTCACAGAAAAATAAGAAATAAGCACACAAAAAAATATTTTCAAACAGTAGCAACAACATATTAAAATATATAGTCCACAAATTTATGTCGATAGAGCAAACTGAAGATTGATCTCAGGCTATTAACATTCCCCTAAAGTTACAGTTTGCTACTAAACTTTCGTTCAAGGAATATCATCAATTTTGATTGCTGCAGTCAGGTTCTCCATCCTTGTTTTTTCTAGTGGTGCTGCAAAAACGAAACACATAAAAAATCAGCAGAAATTGGATGAGTAAGAATCAGTGTTAATTGGACTGCCAACAGCACATGCAGCATGGCTTGCA
This sequence comes from Themeda triandra, assembly GCA_018135685.1. Lineage (NCBI taxonomy): Eukaryota > Viridiplantae > Streptophyta > Magnoliopsida > Poales > Poaceae > Themeda > Themeda triandra. The sequence continues at coordinate 61,364 of JAENPR010001311.1, read as the reverse complement.
CAAGGTAAAAAAGATAGCATCATAATTAATCACTGAACTTTAATATTCTCCAAACTAAAACCATCTCTAAAATAAACAGCAATATGCAATCTATGTACTAGACCTTGCAGCAGATCTGAACTAAACAGTATTAACAGATGTGAACCTAGTTAACCTCTGAAATAAACAATATACATAAACATGACAGAGATATAGGGGCCTCAGCCTACAGTAACTTAATCCTTCTCTAGAACCCAGATCAGCAGAAGTCTAAATGTGAGGAAGATAGCTTACCATGTCATCTCGCAGTTCAAGTCTTAGCAAAGCTACATCCTTCATTAGTGCCAATTGAACAAACAGACGAGGCGCTCCCTGCTACATCCATCACTGGCCTCCATGATTGTTTGAATGCCGTAAGTGCATACGCTCTGCATTATAATAGAGTGGGAAAGACATGAGCATTGGTTCTGAACCATCCAAACCACACAGTATTCTGATACTTAACTGAGCAGGTAGTTTCAATGAGAATTCCTTAGCATGACAATCATGCTTTCGATGATGCAGTAGACAACTTTAAGGGTGGTTACAGGCTTATTATAACATGCAAACCAAACAATCACACTGTCAATATGCAATACTGAATTTAGCAGTACCTCTACGTATTGTAAATGACGGCAGTTGCTGAATCGAAGTTAGAAACAACAATTAGCTAGGTTCACTCCCATTAGCTACGTGTGATACAGGACAGCTGCATAAGCATCAGCTAGGTGATACACGAAGGTTCACTCCCATTACACCTGTTGCCTTGGGTGCTCTCCACCAGCAAAGGGCCCAACGAAGACTTGCACGGCTGGAAGAGGGGCATACCTCGGCCACGGTAAGGAGGTTGCGCTCGGAGATGTAGATCCGGACAGCAGGGCGGGCAGGGGCAGCACCTGGGAGAGGAGGAACGGCACGCCGGGCCGAGCGCCGCACGGGACGGGCGGCATCCTGGGAGGGGACGCGCCCGGGAGGAGCGGTGGCTGGCGGCGGTAGGGGACGCGCCCGGGAGGGGCCGCGCCCGGATGTGACGCGACGGGAGGGGCGACGCCCTGCAGAGGCGTCCCTCGGTGGCTGACGCCGGTGAGTGAGCTCATCCCAGTCGCCGCCATGGTCTTCGACGACGCGGATAGACGCGACGGAGCGCTCGGTCGCCGCCGCTGCTACCGCGCCGGCCCGCTACGATGTGCGCGAGCGCCGCCGCTGCTTGTGAGGGAGACGGAGGGGATGAGAAAATACAATTTAGGGTTTGGAGGAGGCTACCTGAACTGGTTTTGACCGCCTGAGGGATGACGTGGGTCGTTCGATACGATCGAACAGCCATGGGACGTCCAGCCCGTTTGCAGACCAGCAAAAATAACATATTTCCGTGTTCTATTTCCAGCCCGTTTGCAGCTCAGCCCGTTTGCCCGCTTGTTATATTTTTCCGTGTGTTTACTTTTTTCTGTGCGTTTTATAGTAACCCACATAACAATTGTAATTTTTCCGTGCGTACATATAATTTTTCTGTGAGTTTTTGATGCACCGACAGAAATAATGTCAATTTTCTGTGAGTGTTCATTTTTTCCGTGTGTGTATCGTCACTCACGGAAAAATCATGCAATTTTTCTGTGGGTTTTTGTGTTTTTCTGTGGGTTTCTATAGAAACCCACGGAAAAATTGTAATTTTTCTGTGAGTTCCGGGAAAAACGCACAGAAAAATTCGACACCCACGGAACAATTCGAGTTTCCAGTAGTGAGATTACTATTTCTCTATCTGAATACTGTACTATGCTTGATTGCTTCGATTGCTTCAACATAAATGCATGGATCCTTTATGTTCAGGAATATGAACGTATTTGAAAAAAAAAAAAAAAAAATCTGTCTCCGAACTACATACTTCTTGCCAACAGGAAACAACTCTGCAGAAGTGCTGGTTTGTCTCATATCTATGTGCCTTTAGTTTCCTATAGCTTCACTCAGTTTAATTTGAGCACAAACGATATCTGAGACCTCTAAAAGTGCATCTATCTTGCAGCCTAAGACCTTCCATCCAAAACCTCTTTCTAGTTTATTAATCTGAGCCAAATGCTTTACTGTTCCCTGAGAACATGAATCGTTCTTAGAAATTAACAGTTTTGGAGATAAAAAAAAAATCCAGGTTGTAGGAATTCTTATTGCCGCAGCTCAGCACCTACCACAGGTTAGACCGGAGTTTGCAGAATGTTTAGCACTGTAAGATTGGAATAGAAAGAACTAGGGAATTACAGGCATGTCTCTGTGAAACTCTTTGCGTCATCACGGCAGGACCTCTCATGAATGCCTCTAGTTCTATTGCCCTGGTGGCCAAGGTAGTAAAAGGGCAAAATGCTAGTAGTGTCTGTCACCAAGTTAGGGAGATTGGAGGATGGAGAGCAAGGATGGAGAGCAGCAGTCCTTCCACCACAGCTTGCACTAATCGATGTGATGGGGGAGCTCTAGCAACCGCTCTATCATTGTGCGGATCCGGGCACTCCTTGTAATGGTTCTCTTCTCCTGTGCTAGAAATACGTGGAGAGACCTTGTGAGTATTTGTGTGTCCAAGTGGTCACCCTATTATGTCACTTGTTAATCGCTGTTCTATCATTTGAACTAACCATGGTACGACCATTATGAGCAGATATTGGGTCCATGCTACGACCATTATGATAAGTGAATGTGGTATTAAAAAAGATTTAATACCTGCAGTTTTCATCTGCATTACTTACTAAAACAAAGGGGAAAAAGCAAGATGCACTTCAATGACTGGCTGCGACCACACAACCTGACCACCTCTATTCATTACTATATAGTGCTTTCTCTTCTTTCAAAAAAAAAATATAGTGCTTTCTCTTCCACAAGTAGCATCACAAAATGCAACCAGTAGTTTTTTTTTAGATAAAGGATATATTTTATATCCGGCTTCATCTACCAATAGGTAGAATCAGGCCAATTATTACAAAAAGGTATCTAGTATACTTGGTAAGACCAAAGTCACCAGACAACTGGTACAGCTAAATAAAAGAAATAAACTGACGGAAAGAATACATTTCCATTAAGGAGCTCGCGATCTTGACAACGGCATGAAGCATTTGGTAGATGCGCAAACGAACCACCATGATGCTAGCACCAAAGCCGACGAACCAAGAGATCTTCCAAAAGGAAGCCTTCAACAAGGAAATAACATCCGAAGACGCCATCATCGCCCACCAGTGGCACTGGTGTATGGTTTTTACCCGGAGAGATCATCCTGAAATAAGACAACGCCTTCAACGAGGAGTATGGCACCCGCAGGCGTCACCGTTGTCGAAACATGGTGGCATACCAACGTCCACCAAAAGCAATACCGTTATGCCAACGATCCAAATGGGCGCCGCCGACGAGTTGCCCCGCCGTTGCCTCTGTCTTGATTTGGCCACCGTCATAGCCGCCTAGGCCGGTTGCCACCACCGCGCAGCAGGTACAGCGAAGAGCCAGTGGGCAGCCGATCTACAGGGTCACCGCTCATGGAGCAGATCAACTCTGGCTCCACCACTTCACCATGGCCGAGGAAGGACCTTCTTGAAGCCACCTGCCAAGTGCCATGGAACAGCAAGCCGACCAGATAAAACTCCGGCCAGCCTCCGTCAGTGCACCACCTCCAAGAAGGAAGCCCGCGACCATCGATCCATCTTGCGCCTGCCCGATCTCCAGGCCTCCGCCGCCGCAGTCGCGGGCGATGGTTGATCGGCGACCTCGTCGCTCACCGCCGCCACCGCAAGTCCGGGCTCCAACCCAACCAGAGAACCCATCCATCCTCGCCGCCTGCGCCCCCGTGCTTCTGGCCCCCAGCGCGCCGCTGCCTCCAACGGAGCAGCGACGGAGGGGACGACGAAGCACGCCACCATCGGTCCACCTTGTGCATGCCCGGTCTCCTGGTTGACGCCGCTGCGGTCGCGGACGACGGTGGATCGGCGACCACGTCGCTCACTGCCGCCGCCACACATCCAGACGCCGCCCCGATTGGAGACCTTCCATCCTCGCCGCCTGCTCCTGCCCGGGCTCCTGGCCGCTGCCACCATGGCCGCGAGTGACGGCCTCGCCGTGCCCCAAGCAGCGCCGGTGAGACGCCCCTCTGAAACGCGATTTCCGGCGCCGCCACTCCACCAGAAACATGGCCCCGCCGCCGCCGCCATCATGGCAGGCAGCGCTGGCCTTGCTGGCTGCCTGGTCCGGCGGCGGCGCGGCGGAGAAGTAGGTGAGGGAGAGGGCGACGGCGCGAAGTTAGGGTTCCGCCCGCGTGGGGGCGGAGACCGCGTGGGCTGGGTCATGTGTTTCCAAATGCAACCACTAGTTAGCAGAAGAGAGCGAGAGTACGATATTCATAGGTGACAGAAAGATGGTGCCCATGTGGGTTAGGAACAGGAGGCAAGAGGGAAATAAATATTAGGCATACAGTAACATTGGGGGAAGCCAAAGGTGCAGAGGCATCAAGGTAGTTCATTTCATGGGCTGGCCGCCAATATGCGTGGAGACCACTGATACAATGCTGTTCTATTTTATTGCTGCAGTCAACAGATTGGTTGGCAAAATCGAAGTTGATTTCGGTGGAGCAGAGACAGGAAACAAGGAACTATGCAGACTAGTGGGGGTCGATGAACACCAGACAATGGTTTGTAAAGTTTAACTAAAAAAAACCCTACATAGGTCACAGCATGAAAAACACTACTGTGCATTATCTCGGCATGAACAGCACGACAGCGTCCGAAAACATATTGCGTCCAGCATTTCTGACACTATGACAGAATAGTACAAACACGACACGCAAAACACATCTGTAATGTGTGATCGCAAATCCTACTAAGTCCCAGCATTAGAAAAGGGAAACTAAACAACAAAAGATATAAAAAAAAAAAGAATTATTGTTACCTTGTACATCATAGAAAGACTAGCATCAATAGTTTCAAGATGCGGCTTTTTAGAAATCTCAAGCTCTGCACCAGGCACAGTAAAAGCATCATCTATACATTTAGATAAACAGAGCTCGGCTGAGCGACAAAGCGGCAAAGTCTATGATTGCATCCTCTCAGGTTACTTTGGATCATTCCACTAATACTTCAACCCATGCTATTAGCAACGTCATTATCCAACTCAAGGAAACTCCCTGGGGAACACAGTGACCTACTTCTAACCCCTCATCATGGCAACTGTTTTAGCACGTGGACGCGCTAAGTGGAAAACGGGAGAGTGTTATAACATGTGCAATGGGGGCCAACCCCCAGGCCGAAATAAATGGGCCAACAGAGGCCCAAATGGAGGACTCCACAATTGGCTAGGTGGGCTCTGACGCAAAACCATTGAGTGGAGGAGGAGGGGATGGTCACGTGCACGCCGAGGCTGCCGCCTAGTCCTCTTTGTCGTCGCATCCACAGGATCGCCACATCATCAACAAGAATATGGAAGATACAGCAAAATAAAATAGGAGTTAAGGATCCGCAAAATCTCTTGATTGCTTAGTATCCAAGTCCAGTTGGGACTATATATAATTAGGAATTTTAATCAATTGGATCAATAATTCAACCCAATCTCACTCTCCTGCTCTCCACCACCACCGCCCCCTCTCCCTGCTGCGCGCGCCGCCGCCCCCACGCAGCCGCCGCTGCAGCCACCCCGGGCCTCTGCCATGGGCTGCCACGGGTCCTCCTAGGCTCAGCACTTAATAACTACCAGCTATCTCAAATAGTAGTGATAAATATCTAATTAATCATTCCTTGCTCACTATATACTATATATAGTTCTCTTAGTTCTGCCCTAGCTCAGCGAAGTGTGAACCAATACTAGCTGTATATTTTTTTATTTAACTGGAGGGGCCTTGGCCCCTGCAGGAATTTATTGAAAAGGGTAAAGGTTTACAAAGGACAAATTACAAGCAAAAAGCAAAGAGCAAAGAGCAGAGAGAATAAAAAGAGCATAAAAAGGAAGAAATAATGGAGAATACAAGCCTGGTAGGAATGTGAGGCCAAAGGAAAGTGGACACTACATGTTAGTACTAAAATTCTGTCATGATGCAGGAGGTTTCCACCTGTTGGAGCAGTGCATGCTGGTATGGTCTGTGGAAGTAAAATTCTAGGGTTTAGGGTTTAGGGCCATGTAATGTGGCCACATAATGTGTACGAGTGACCCTAAGCACTGTACGACCCTTCTTACCACCCCAACACTTTGTCACCGGTAACCATATAGCAAATAAATTCTACTTTATTTTCCAAGTCCTATTTAAATGAAGGGAACCTTAAATGAATTACTAATTTTGTTGCAAACAAAATTTCTAGTTTACTTCATTCCTACTACTACGGAAATGTTATTCTAAGGCCGTTAGAAAAGATCTACACAAGCATTTCCTTCAATCCAGTGTACTCTGGCATGCCACAAACATCTAGAAATCTATTTTGAAATGATGTCGAAAACATGGCCTACCTCTAAAATCAGTTTTCAAAAATCAATATTAGTCACTACAAAGTTTCGATGAGAAGCGCAATGACAAAATGGCCACATGGAGATACACAAGGTGCCAGCATTGGGATTTGCAATCTCGTTGTTCTGCCATCCTCAATTTATTACGGGGGTTTAATGCACATTAAATAAAGTGTCACATCAACCTAAATTGAATCTTTGTATTATTCGAGGTGGATAAAGAAGGGAAACATATGATATATGTTGAACCCTTTGGGCGCCATTTCCAAGCCATTGGAAACCGGATGATACTTGCGTCGAGGGCAAAAGTTTCATCCCATGCTCCACACCCACCTCTGCTCCAGGCTTTGGTGCGGCCGCATCGACCTCTTTCTGCCACTCGCGTGGCAACAGGTTGACCCGATCCACCCAAATTCCACCATCCGCACTGGCAGCACAAGCCACCTCTACGGCTGTCGGCGAGTGCGCATACTGTGGTCACCATCTCTCCCAAGCAAGCAGCTCTACTGCTGCCAGCGAGCACGAAGACCGCAACCTTCCCTCCCCATCTGCTGCCCGGCAAGGACCCCATTTGTCCCCTGTGTGAGCCAAACAGCGAGCAAATCAGTCGGCATCCTCAACCTCCTCTTCCTTGGTGAAGAACTCAATGGTCTTGGTCTTAAGGCGAGAGCGAACTTCTGGAGGATATGGTTATGCCCGCCGCCTCCATACTACTGTGCACATATTACATTACATATCAGATTACTGCTGTTCTTTTACGTGAAAACTGAACGTGAAACTAAAAAGTGAAACCCAGATGTGAAACTGACATGTTACAGAGGCTACATAATTCACATGCCACATTAGATCCCAACACAGTATACAAATTAATAGTAATGCTATCATATCAAAACATGAAATAATGAAACTTTGAGAGACCCTATTTCATTCTCAGCGTCATAGTTTGGAAACTGAGAAGTGAAACCCTCTGTTGACACTGGCCTTATAACCTCCCCCTACATTCCACCACATACTCCCTCAGTCCTCGAATATAGTATACATTATAACTTTGAAAATTTCTACTGAAATATAAGACATTTTATGTGATATGGTCCCTTAGAATTAGCAAAAATTATGAAACTGAAACCCTAATTTAAGGAGAAACTCTATGATTTTGGTTTAATGTATGATTTTAGTATTCCAATATGTTATCTTATTTTTTCTGAATTGCGGCTTTTTACAGGATGGAAGGAGTAGTAACCTTGGACCAAGTGGATGAACTTGATATTGCTTTAAATTTCACCAATGTTGTATACAATATTTTTATCCTAAATGGTTTCAAATATTTTTAGTTACCTGGATCCATGTTTCTCTACAGCATGCACCAATATATGCGCTGTTGCGAGGTGAGCATGTCCGAGCATGCTAGACGGTTTTTGTACGTTCCCACAGTCAAATGCATTTAATTGTCGGCACATATTTTGAACCTACTATATCAGACCATTATTGCTGCTGATTATGAGGTTGTCCTTCCATGCAAGTGGCAATAAAAGCCATGTGAATACTAATTTAAAGTATCTAGAAACAAATTCCAACGAGTCGGAGTCCATATCTATTATGCATACAACTCAATAGAAGGGACTGGGAGTGGGATGTTCAAAGGAATGAAGAAGAACAAGCCATTATATTGGGAATGGGAGGCAAAAGGAAAATCTATATTAGATGGTGGCAAATATATGGTGACATGGCAGGGGCCGGGGGCTCAAGATTCTGAGATCATACTCGTTGAGGCGTTGTACCTCACCCTGTTTCTGCTACTGGTGCTTCTATTCGTTCTGTTTGTGCTACTGTTGCTTCTATTCTGTGCATGTCTACAATGTCAAGCGTGAAAGAGCTGCCGAGCAGAATAATCTGCGGGCATTTTGCCTGTCCCCCTTCATGTTCGTGGGTTTTTTTTTTCGACGAGGTCTTCATGTTCGTAATTCACCAACACCTCTAGTTCTTCATTTTGTCATCTCGATGGCAGCCTATCCCTATGCACCTGAGTCAAAACTGATTGAGTTCAGTGATTCATCTATGCTGACGAGTTTGCTGGGTATGGGCCCGACATGACGGTCCGGGTCACCATCCGGCCAGCTACGGAGGCGGTAGACGTTTGGTGGGCATACAGGAGAGCAGTCGGCCTGTCAATGGATGTCTATCATAGCTAGCTTGCTCCTTATTGATTGGACCTTTAATTTTTGGATCGTTTAGTTGGAGCAATCAGCGATACCCACATTTTGTGTGGGAAATCATTTTCACTGTCCATTGTTTCACTATGCCACAACCAATCTGTAGCATCCGACAACGGTCGCTATAACATAATATAAACATCCAACCATCGGTCGCTATAAATTTCTCACAGATCATCGGTCGCTATTTTTCTTTGTAGGATCTAACCATCGGTCGCTACATATATTTTGCTATTGCCTCGAAGCATCGGTGGCTAAAAATAACATTAGGGTCCAAAGATCCGTCGCTATAGCCCGGTTTCATTTGGCCCAGCCCACTTGTGCACGGTGTAATTTTCGTGGCTCACCTGTCATACTAACACCCAAAACCCTATCTTGAGCACACCCACCGACAACCACTAGCTGCCGCCGCCACGAGCTCTCCAAGGAAAGAAAACTCACGGACTCTATCTCGACCTCCACCACCGTTGCATCGCCGGGGGCGCCGTCGCCGTGGGGGCTGCCATCCTCGCCGCCGCAGCCACCGTCCCCACCGCGGCGGCCGTTATCGCCGCCGTAGCTGTCGTCTCCGCCATGGCTGTTGTCCTCGTTGCCTCTTTGACCACCGTCCTAGCTAAGTGGGCAGCCGTCCCCGACGCGCTCAGATCCACTCCGCCTAGTAGGCTCTCTCACCTCCGGTAAGCCTCTCTGCTCCGCTCACTCATTCCACAGGTTCATGACCACCGTTTTAGTACAACAGCAGTGATACTCAGTTTCATCGCCACTGGTTTAAAATGTACTGACATTGAGAACTAACTAGGAGATTATATAAAAATAAACAGTCGCTAGGGGACGCCATCCGTATGCACCCACTGCTCTATGTCCGTAGTGGGGCGCCGCACCATCACCACCAGCTGCAACATCCACTGCCCTCACACACAACTGCGATAATGGAACGTGGCGCCACTCCTAGTGATGCTCAAGTTGCCCGCAGCTCCACGACACCATACCACCCATTGGTGCACGTGAAATTCCTCTGCTGTTGTATTTTCACCGAAATTCATCTAGTACACCCTATATAGTCCAGTATTGTTTCATGTCCAGAAAAATGTAACGTTAAAATTTGTTTGAAAACTCGTGCAGGGTTGCTACTTTTTTTTGAAAAGGTGTCAGCAGGGGGGAACCCCTACCTATATTTTTGATTTTTTATTAAGGGGTCAACAAAAGCCAAAAAGATTACAACAACAGGCCGACGGACACAGAACGGGGAAGGAGCAGGGGAAGGGGTTAGGCCTAAAGCTAAAAAGAAACAAGGAAAAGAGCTAAGCCTATACAAGAAACTAACTAAGTTAGGGGGTGTACAACAGGGAAGATTACAAGGCCAACAGACCCAAAAGAAAAGAACAGAAAAACAAACTAAAAGACCTGATGAATCCATAATCTGATGAGGTCTTTTCTCCTTCCCTTGGCCTTGATGCAAACCAAGTCCATTTCTTCCTTGAATAAAAATTTCCATCAATTGAAGCTTCTAGCTTGCTGGTGGAAGATAATTCCATTCCTGGTCTTCCAAATACACCAGGCTGCAGTAATCAAGATCTCCCTGAAGATGATATGACCAAATCTCCTTCTAGCTTCGATTACCATGTCCAGCGGTTGAAGTGAAGTATCCCAAAACACATGAAGAAAATTCCAGCAGGGTTGCTACTTTGGTCTCATACCCAGGAATTGTCATCTCGTCATTCTGAATCGACTTCCTGTGTCCTTCTATTCACGATGATATGATCGGATGATGTCATTCTTGCAGGATAGAACCCTTTTCAAAAGTGAAAGTATAGCAACAAACATGCAACTTCTCCCATTGACACAGCCCTCTATGTACTGACTAACAAACGAGTTTTCTTGTCACAGCCACTATGGATAACTCCATGTTATATATAGTGTTTGTGTTCACCAAATTCATCAACTGAATGAAAGCTAGCACCGTTGCACAGGATAGGGCAGGCAAGTGCCTCAGAGGGGAAGGATGTACAAATATCGTAAGGAATAATATATAGGATGAGTGCAAGCAATTAGGTAGCCAACAGACATGGATGCTGAAAAAAACCTCCCTGCCGTCATTTCGTGCAGCACCATCCACTAGTAGAGAAATGAGCTATTGTCCCGGTTCCTAACCCCCTTTATTCCTGGTTATACGTTGGGGAATACGAGTTGGGGAGCAAATGTTTTAGGACCGGGACTAAAAGTTTACATTTAGTCCCGGTTGGTAATACCATCCGGGGCTAACTTGGCGGCAAGGCTTGCAGCGTGCCAGGGACCTTTAGTCCCAGTTTGTATCACCAACCGGGACTACAAGTTCCCTTTTTTATTCTTTTTGTTATTCATTTCATTTCACAATTCCTTTTAATTTGAAAATATGTTCTCAAATATGTATTTATGTGTTGCAAATCATATATGTATACGTGCGTGTACAATAGTTCTAGCAATGAATATGCAACTAACACAATCAAATGTATGACATAATTAACTGATAATTAAAGTACAAAAGCTTGCATTGTTTCAAAGTACACTGGGACGTCAACATGAATTCCAAGATCTCGACTACAGATTACAAGCTTGCATTGTTTACAAAAGGTTGCATTGTTTCAAAGTACACAACTAAGGACACAGCAAAACATATTACAAGCTTGCAATGTTCATGTCACGACTACGGATTAAGTTCCCATCACTTTTTTGGAAGCCATTTCACGTTGGGGTCATAGTAGAACTCGCCTTTGGGAGCTAAGATCTCATTATTAATAAATCCTGCTATGGACTCTTGCATTGCCTTATGATGGTGAACTTGCAAGGTCTTTTGTTGCAACCAATTTGTCTGCAATTTGAATTAAAGGAGTATTAGTATATATAAATATCAACACTAATAACAAATGAACTGTGATATATATACTCACAAATATTTCATCTTTTGTAGTTGATGTAATCCCCCTGATGAGCTCGCAAACATAGAATCCACAGAGATTGGTCCCTTGTGGTTGTTGCAGACACCACTTCACGAGAAAAAGATTAATTCGTCATCTGATCTGGTGAAATGAGATATATTGAAGCAGCAGAGGGAATTGAACTAGCTAAATAGTACTTACTTTGAATAGTAGTACTGCTAGTTGCGGCTTGCATTGGGTCATATGGTGTTTATCGATCATTTCTGCCCAAACACTGCCCAATAAAATAAAATTATTTAGACTATTATGTATTGCAAATGCACAGAGAATGAAATATTGTATATATCTATAATTGCTGAAGAGACTACAATTACCCCTGGATAACATCGAGCATATCTTGGTATACTTCTTTCTTCCATCTCAGCGAGTCCCAAACGGTGAGAGAACTTCATTGCACATCGATCGTCATCAATATCCAATGCCCACTGCATATATGCACCATTAGGAGGCATAACACGCATTAATTAACTACTAGTTAGAGTCAGCATATATGGACAATCGAGCTAGAAAGGAATCGTCGATGTTATGAACACTCGCCTGACGTAGTAGGGGAAGAGTATAGTCTCCTTGTCCCGGTGCTTCTCGAAGAACATCTTGATATTGTACTCTGTTTACTCTTTCAAACTCTTTAATTTATTAGGGTTATTGAATACGGTATGTGGATCAATGAATCTGTATTTTGTACACTCTCTCTTTTTCAACTCTTGCATCGTAAATCTGCATGTAAATGAAGTGAGGATGACATTAGACACATACACATGTACGTACGTAGTGAATTATTAATAACTAATAGAGAAAGAATCACTTACAGACAATAGCAGCTAATGATGGTTTTGTCGAGGGAGTCCATGTGGCATAGTTGGTGTAGTTCGGAAAAGAAAACAAACATCGAGGTCATTACCGCGGAACCAATGTTCGTCTTTAATCTTGACATTAAACCCTATCACTTCTCCCTTGCACGCCATGAGGTAATAGTTGTTTAGTGCGTACATTTGAGTACCTAGTTCATGAATGGTGTCAGGATTCCACAGACTCTGGCCGAGCTCATATTTCCTCCATTTGTCAACCACCTCCGCTTTTTCAAACTCCATTCCCTCTAAGTCCATTCCCTCAAAGTCCATTCCCTCAGTGGTAGTACCTAAGAACTGCATAAGCTCTTTCAACCTAAGAACTGCATAAGCTCTTTCAAATCAACTTCTCTATTAGTAGGTATGTTCAACAAGTCTAAGTTTGAGCCATACTGATCAATAGGTTCATTAGGATCAATAATTAGTGGGGGGAGTGGTCGGGATGTTTCTCCGAGTTGCCTAACATCCTTCTTCTTTTTCAGCTTGGCGTCAATTTCCTTGTTTAGAGTGCGGTCATAGTCTGATAGAGGCGTGGGCTTACGAGATTCCCGCACCTTTTTTGTCTGCCTCCACCACCTTCCGCCTTAGCTGACCTCTAGGGCAGTGGAAGTACGGCTTTTTGGCATCCTCCGATGCCTTCCTCGCAGCCTTGTCCAAGGTTGCGAAGAATTCCTTGTTGGTTTTGGAAACCTCAACATTTAGTTCCACTAAACTCATTTCGCCAGGCAATTTTTTTGGAACTGCCGTATTTTTCTTTGCAATGGCTCTCTTGACCTTCTTCGTCGACGGTGGGTCGATGGCTTGGCGGTTCTCTTCTTGGTAGAAGCCTTTGGTAGCGGAGCCATTGCAGACTTCCTTGGAGGCGGTGATGCCGGTTTATCGGTCGGCGTCGGGGAACGCTGCCTTGTAGGCGGTGGTGGCGGAGACGGAGATTGCCTTGGAGAAGCTGGGGATGCAGTCGTGTTTTCTACCCCATCGTAACCACCACCCGGAGAAGGATGATGGTCTGCAGATCCGGGCATTGGACTACGGCTGGTGGGGGGCGCTGTGTGAGTACAAAAAAGAATGAGGTGTGTTAGAATGTTATTTAAGCACCAATAGAAATGTAATCACAAAAAATTGTTCACTTTCATCTGTACCTTCGGTGAGGTAGTTCAGGAGGCAGCTCCGGCATCGGCATCCCAGGAATAACAATGTAGTGCTTGCACCATGCGATGAATGTCTTCTCTGCTTGTCCTAGAGTCGTCTCCCCATCGCCTCCAGGAATATCAAGAGGCACGTCTTCGCAACCTTTGACAACTTTATCCACAGAGACAGCAGCGTATCCAATAGGCATTGGTCTCCTGTGGATTCTTGGTGACTTGGTATGATCGATAGGACTCACAATACCAAGAGCCACCATCATTGTACTACAATCCTCCTTTGGAATGTGCAGCTCACATGGTGTAAAATCTTTAGTGATGTCATCCACGGGGAAGCGCAGCACCAGGTCATTTTGAGTTGGCAGCTCGGTGGATGCACAACTGCTCTTCACTTGATCGGAGTGGCTAGACGGAGCTAATGCAACAAGCCCATGGGCACTCAATTGTATCTGCACTTGCCTTCTGATTTCCTCTTGCATTGTCGCTTGCATTTCTTCTTGTTTTCGCTGTGAATCAATAACATATTGCTGCAACATGCGAAGCTGCATTGCCTGTATTTCCTTCTTTCTCTGGCGGCTTCTATACGTAAGCGCATCCCCAGGGAAACCATACTTCCACAGAATGTCCCCTCTGCCTCTTGTTCGGCCAGTGTGCTCATCGGTCCCAATGACATATGTGAGTTCATCTCTCTCTCTCTGTCGGGCTTGTACAGTCCACTAGCTTTGGCTTGAAGAATATGAAACAATCTGTCTGTTGCTGCTTGGAGTTTTGGACCATAAATTACCTTTCCCGTAGTTTCACACAGTTTTCCCCCATGGCCTAAAAACCAATGCTTAGTGCGTTCAGGCCATGTTTCTGATTCCGGTGTGATCCCTTTTGCTCGAAGTGCTGCTTCCTGTCTTCTCCATTTGACAATGGCAGTTGCGTAGCCACCAGACCCCATGTTATGGTGGTACTCCTTTTTCCTAGAATTTTCTTGGTTCCTTCTCGATATTTCCTGAGCCACTACCGATGTCTTGTACTGCACAAAATCCTCCCAGTAGGGTCTCTGCTTGATAATCGGGCCTGTACCGTACCAATTTGGAGTCTCATTGGCCTTGATGTATCTCTTGTACAGGTCCTTCTTCCAACTCACGAATTGGCTGGCCATCTTCTTCATAGTCCATTGCCTAACTTTAGCCACCAACTTTTCATGGGTGATGACTTCATCATGATAAGCATCTGTTTGCAATGTGAAAAGTGAAATAAGATGTTTCCAAACATCCGCCTTGTCAGCATCGGAGACGAAACTAATATGAGGAGCCTTCTTCTTTTCCTTCCATTCCAGAGCATTGATTGGGATCTTCTCCCTTACAATGTACCCACATTGGTACTTGAATTTCTTTGCATGCATTCCTAGCGGTTCCCCTGTGTCCACATTGAATTCTGAGATGACATAGCGGCCTTCCAATGGCTTTACGGGGCCTCGAACATTCTTAGTGCCTGTTCTTGTCGTCGATCTAGAGGGCTGCGTATGCATAGAAACACAAAGACATTAAAATATGTAAACTTTATATTAATTTGTCAGTAAGGAGGATTCTTAGTACGTCGCCGGCATTATCTTCATCGGCAAGATCTTCATCACCAACAATTTCTTGTTCGTTCTGCTCAAAATCTATCAAGTATTGGGACCCGTCATCTTCATCCTCCTGTTGGTTATTATGAACGGGACATTGCCCACTGCCATTGTTGATAAGATTCATCATTATTTCTTCATCGTCCATGGTGTTTCTAGCTCTCGGGTCGACCATCTAGCTGAGAAACAAAACCAAAATTAGCCGTTGCCATCAACTCAGTCATCTGCGGTCCAGACGGAGACACGTGCACTCTAAGCGCATCCATGCTGCGTTTAAATACGTCGTTAACGTTGGTGCCTCACCTGCTCACAGTTGGACGAGTAGGTCGGCGATCAAGGTCGTCGAGGTCAGCGAGAGGCACACAGGGCCGACGCGTCGATATCGAGGGAGAAGAGCACCACCGTGGATCGGAGGGCAGGGGGCCGCGCTGGTGGAGGGCGCGCTAGCTGCGACCGGCGGCGTGGAGGAGCCCTTGCGCTAGCTATGGCCACGCGAGGAGGAGGGCCGCCTGGGCGCGGCGGCGGGCCGGCGTGGACGTACGGAGAACCACCGGGGCGTCGTGGGTTGGGGTGCCGGCGTGGAGCAGGAGCGGCGTAGTGGCCGCCGGCCTGCAGGGGTCGTCGGGGTGGGAGCCGCACGCGTAGGATCCGCGTGCCGGCGCGGGTCGTTGGGGTTGGGCCGTAGCGGGCCGGCGGGCCGGTTCGTCGGAACGTGGTGGCGCGGCGCCGCGCCGCGTCGGGGCCGGCGCACGGAGGGCTCGCGCGAGGACGGCGCCGGTGGAGGTCGCGCGAGGCCGGCTCCGGTCGAGGCCGCGCGAGGACGGCGCCGATTGAGGCCGCGGCCGCCGCGGCGGTGGAGGACGGCCGGCCGCGCGCGCCCGGGCCCGGGCGCCTGGGGCGCGCTAGCGGGCGGATCTGCGGCCGCACGCGCGGTGGAGGGCAGCGGCGAACTTGGGGCCTCGCTGGACGACGGCGGCGAAGCGGTGGAGTTGGGCGGCGGCGAAGCGGTGGAGTGGGGTGGCGCTGGGAAGTGACGGCGCCGGTGGAAGATCGATGGACGGGAACGACGAGAAAGACGAAGGAAAGAGAAGGGCCGGCTTAAAAACCCCACCTGTATATTCCCAGTTTGTATTTCCACCGGGGAGTAAAAGGTTTTTACTCCGGGTTGGTATTTTTACTGGGGGCTAAATCTCCAACCTTTATTCCCGGTTTGTATTTCTAGCCAGGAGTAAAAGTAATTTTTGGTGCGCCACGAAAATGCAGCATGTATTAGTCGCGGTCAGTGGTTGCAGCCGAGACTAAAGCTGGGGAAAATTTTCGCTTCCCGCCATATTGAGAGCACCTTTTTAGATTTTTGTTTTTCTTTTTATTAAATAGCTAAAGTACTATTATTTGTGCAGTAAATTATATAATTGTCACAAAAAAAAATTTAAAAAAAATAGTGTTGCTTTTGCTTAACTGCAGACATGAAAATTATGTCACCTAAAATATTTCATTTATCATTTTAAATATTTAATTTAATGTAATTATTAAGCATTATTTTCGTTAATGCAAAAATGTAGGCTATCACCGAAATCATATGATGTGTTGTTTTTGACAGGAATTTTTTTTTTAACATAACTTTTACGTAAATCATTATGAAGGAGGATCCAGTTCGACGTATATATAATTACTCGTTGAAGTCATATGGAAATTTTGAAATTTAAAATTTTTACACCTAAATGCCAGTTTTCGAAGCCATAGATGGTCTCAACTCGAAAAGTCATAAATACCAAAGTGTTAGGAAAATGTAGTTCAAAACCCACAAGTCTCACATATAGTTTCATAAAGTCTATGTGAGATACCAAATTCATGAATACAAAGTTTGTCAAACCCATCATGTTCCACATTTGGTGTACATGAACCATGAAATCCATAAGAATTACATTAAAATCTTAATATGCAATATTAAACAACACTCAATCAAGCAAGCACCGTAGTGAACTTCTTCTTGACGTATGTCCCTTGGTTATGATCCTTCCGCAACCATGGAGTGTCCTCTTCATTTAGCGGGATGCTTGGGTCTTTGTTCACTACGAAGGGCACAATTCGGTCATCCTTTTCATAATCTTCTCGACATGTCGATTTGTCATCAATTCCCACGATGTTTCTTTTCCCCGAAAGAACTATGTGGCGTCTAGGTTGATCATTGACTGGGTTTTTGTCATTTTTCACAACTCTTTTCGGTCTTGTAGACATGTCTTTGACATAGAACACCCGATTTACATCCTTGGCGAGACGAATGGTTCATCTATGTACCCAATATTGTTGAGGTCCACAGTTGTCATTCCATAATGCTGGGTCGACTTTCACGCCACCTCCCAGCCACCTTCACCCATTGGCACTTGAACAAAGGGATCTTAAAATTAGGTCCATAGTCTAGTTCCCAAATCTACTCTATGCGACAATAATAAGTTCCCTTATTCCCAGTCGGGTCTGTGGCATCAATGCGGACACCACTATTTTGGTTGGTGCTCCTTTTATCCTGGCCAATTGTGTAAAATGTGTTCCCGTTTATCTCGTACCCTTTGTATGTGGGGATATGCCATGATGGTTGCATAGCCAACGCATGCAATTCCTCTGGAATACTCCTATCACCCTGAAATTTTTTTCGCAACCAAACACCAAAAGTTTCCATGTGGCGACGCCGAATCCAGGGATCAAGCTTGCTAGGAAACTCCAATCGTAGCAAATCCTTATGTTGCTCGATATATGGCTGCACCAAGGAGGAGTTTTGCAAACCGTGTAGTGTGCTTGATCATAATAATTGTCCTTCAAACGGATATGTGTTCCCTTCCCTAAGGTCCCCTTTCCACCCAGCCTCCCCTTGTATCGTGATTCGGGAACACCAATTAGGGCAAGCTCAGCAAAAAGTCAACACGAACTCAATCACCTCCTGCGTTGTTCCGTAGCCCTTGGCTATGCTTCCTTCGGCCGAGCACGATTGTTAACATATTTCTTGAGGACTCCCATGTACCTCTCAAAGGGGAACATGTTGTGTAGGAACACAGGACCAAGAATATTGATCTCCTTGACAAGGTGAACTAGGAGGTGTGTCATGATACCAAAGAAGGATGGAGGGAACACCAACTCAAAGCGACTAGACACTGGACCACATCATTTTGTAGCTTGGCTAGATCCATGGGATTGATTGCCTTCTGAGAAATTGCATTGAGGAATGAACATAGCTTCACGATGGCTAGACGTACATTTGGAGGTAGGATTCCTTTTAATGCAACCGAAGCAATTGTGTCATGAGCACGTGGCGTCATGGGACTTTAAGTTTTGGAATTTCTTGTACGCAACATTTATTATACCCTTTATATTTGAAGAGAATCCCGATGGTACCTTGATGCTATTTAGGCATTCAAACAGGCTCTCCTTCTCTTCTTTGCTAAGAGTGTAGGGGCGGGACTTAAGTAATGGCGCCCATCAACTGTCTTCTCTCGGATGTAGTCTATCTCGTTCCTTCAAACATTGCAGGTCCTGTCGTGCTTCATAAGTGTCCTTAGGCTTCCCGTACACACCCATGAAGCCTAATAGGTTCACACAAAGATTCTTCGTTAGGTGCATCACGTCAATCGCGTTGCGGACCTCTAGGACTTGCCAATAGGGTAGCTCCCAAAATATGGATTTCTTCTTCCACATTGGTGCATGACCGTCAGCGTCGTTCGGAACAGGATGACTGCCAGGTCCCTTTCCAAAGACTACTTCCACATCATTGACCATATTTAGTACATCATCACCTGTTCGATTCCTAGCCTTGGGCTAGTGGTCATCCATACCTTTGAAATGCTTGCCTTTCTTTCTGATAGGGTGATTCACAGGAAGATATCGACGATAGCCAAGGTACACGACCTTTCTGCACTTTGTCAAGAAAATACCTTTACAGTCCTCAAAACAGTGTGTGCATGCATTATATCCCTTGTTTGACTGTCCTGAAGGATTACTTAGAGCAGGCCAATCATTTACTGTTACGAACAACAAAGCACGTAGGTCAAAGTGTTCCTGCTTGTACTCATCCCACACACGTACACCTGGTTTCTTCCACAAAAGTAGCAATTCATCAACTAGTGGCCTTAGGTACACATCGATGTCGTTGCCAGGCTGCCTCGGGCCTTGGATGAGCACTGGCATCATAATGAACTTCCGCTTCATGCATAACCAGGGAGGAAGGTTGTAGATGCATAGAGTAATAGGCCAAGTGCTATGCTTACTGCTCTGGTCCCCAAAAGGATTCATACCATCCGTACTTAAAGCGAACCGTAAGTTTCTTGCATCATCTGCAAAGTCTTTGAATTCTATGTCTATTGCTCTCCACTGGGACCCATCAGCAGGGTGTCTCAACATGTTGTCCACCTTACGGTCTTCTTTGTGCCATCGCAACAACTTTGCATGTTCTTTGTTTCTGAACAAACGTCTCAGCCGTGGTATTATAGGAGCATACCACATAACCTTGGCAGGGATTTTCTTCTTGGGACATTCGCCCTCAACATCACCTGGGTCATCTCGCCTGATCTTATACCGCGATGCATGACATGTAGGGCATGCATCCAACTTCTCATTCTCCTTGCTGCCATAGTAGAGGAAGCAATCATTAAGACATGCATGTATCTTCTTTATTTCTAATCCCAAAGGGCAAACAATCTGTTTTGCTTCGTATGTAGTGGTAGGCAATTCGTTGTCCTTCGGAAGCATCTTCCTTTGGATAGTCAGTAATTGCTCGAAGCCCTTGTCGGAGATACCATTCTTGGCCTTCCATTGTAGCAATTCCAGTGTGGTGCCCAACTTTTTCTGACCTGCATCACAAGTTGGGTATAACAACTTCTTGTGGTCCTCTAGCATACGCTCGAATTTGAGCCTCTCCTTTTCACTCTCACTATCTCTCTGCGCATCAAGAATAGCCTGACCAAGATCATCAGCAGGCCCATCTTCTACTGGTGCCTCGCCCTCACCTTCCTCCATTGCAGTATCATTTAAGGCTACATCATATTCAACAATAATGTCGTCCTCATCATCCAGTTGTTCTTCTTCACCTTCTTCCATCATAATACCTCTTTCTCCATGTTTGGTCCAACAAATATAGTTTGGCATGAAACCTGACTTAAACAAGTGAGAATGAATATTCCTTGCGCTAGCATATTCCTTCAAATTTTTACATACGGCACATGGGCAGCACATAAAACCGTCTCGCTTGTTTTCCTCGGCCACAGTTAAGAAATAGTGCACCCCCTGAATGAACGCTTGGGAGCGGCGATCAGCGTTGTACATCCATTGTCGGTTCATCTGTAGTATAGGATATGCACGTTACGTACCATATTAAAACCTCAAAAATAATTATTTAATTACAACATGCATGCATGACACTAGAAGCAATTGGCATCTACTCGCTATACTCATTTTTATAAAATATTGTAAATTCACATTTTCTAAACAAATGAAATTAATAAAAATAAAACAAAATTCTTTATATCTCTAAACCATCATACTAACAATGGAACGTGCATATATACTACAATTAGCTCCTCCATTCAAGTATATATATGCAAACTATCAAGAGATTTTGAACTTAAAATGCATTAAAAATCTCAAAAAAAACACCATGTATAAAAACTACAACACCAAAATGAGGTATGAGAGAATGAAGATGGTAACCTTTGCCGCCGAATAATTGTTGGAGGAGTCGATGAAGAGAGCGACAATGGCTAGCCGGACTTGAGCATCAAGAGAGCTACAATGGTGGAAGAAGTAACAGCAAAGAAGAACACTCGAATGGCTCGGGCTTGGGGAGGAAGAAGGGCTAAAAGTATATGTCCACGAAGATTTAGTCCCAGTTGAACTTACAAACCCGGAGTAAATATCAACCTTTATTCCCAGTTTGTGGTATCCAGGATTATTGCTTTATTCCCGGTTGGTGGATGAAACCGGGAGTAAAGAGTGACCTTTAGTCCCGGTTCAAGCCACCAGACGGGACTAACAGTTGCTGCCTCGCGTTGGAGCCGTTGGGCACAGATTTTTAGTCCAAGTTGGAGACTCCAACTGGGACTAAAGGTTCCTTTACTCGCAGGCTCAAAAAATGCCGAGAGCAACCAGAAAATGGTGTCGGGAGTAAAACCCCGTTCTCTACTAGTGATCTGGCTTGTGGGCAGAAAAATATCATGCACTTCATTTCGCGATTGTATCCTATAACAGCTGGATGCCCAGGCTTGGATGATTTTTGCCAGATGTAAATGACTAGGTACTCTAGAGTTCGCTAGAATGGGCCCACTGTTGCCCCCATAGAATCAATATTTGATTAAATTAATCATACAATGGAGAAACAAATCAGTTTCTGCACCAGCTGTCACAATAGTCATAGGGAGTCATATACAGTTCATTAACACCCACTACGCCACGGAGCTTCTGTAGGGGCGGCTGCCTGGCCACTATAGGGGCGTTTGGGGTAGCCGCCCCTGTGCCACCGCTTCTACAGTGGTCTGCACCGTAGGGGCGGTTCAACACGAAACGCCCTTACGATGCATTTTTAAAAAAAAATCTGAAAAAACTCAAAAATAATAGCAAAAAAAAAAAAACTCGAAAATAATAGCAAAAAAAATTTTAAACCCGGAAGGGCCCCCACCAGTCAACCACCATGCCACTCTATTCACACCATATTTTTTCAAACATTTTTCGGACTTTGCATCACCCGGGATTCGAACCCACGACTTCATGCTCGCGCGGTTCCACCCCTTACCACTGCACTACACTATCACATGTGTCTCTATATAGTTTTAGTTCCCCACATTGTACCCAACCGAAAGTAATTTGCTTATTTAAGGCCCTAAATGATATCAAATCAAAAAGTCGTCAACTACAAACTTTCATATCTTTTCGAGATTTACACTTTCTGTTTAGAAAGTTTTTTCATCCGAGCACTACTACAGATTCGCACAACGCTGCCCACCGTATCACCGCCGGAAATGGCGCAACCGGCGGTGAAGACTCATCACGGCCCGGTGCCAAGCTCGACGGAGCCGACTCGCGTCGAGCAGCGAAGGCATCAGCGGTGATGAGGATTTTACTGCCGGGTCGTGTCTAGCGCCGCGTGATGATGGTATTATCGCCGGCGCTGTCTAGAGCCGGCGGTGATAAGGTGGGCAGATATCACCGCCGGCTCTAGCCGAGAGACCGGGCAGCATGGAACTCATCGCCGCCGGTGTGCGCGGCAGCCGGCGTGGCCGCTGACAAAGACACGCTTGATTCTCTTTTTTTTTTTTTTGCGAATCCACACGCCCTCGCTTCTCCTTCCTCCTCCGCAAGAACAGGGCAACACTTCTCAAAAAAAAAAAAAAACGAACAGAGGGCAACAAAATAATAATAAAATAAATAAAACGAAACTCGTAGGAATAGAAATTCTCATTATATAGATAATATGATAAGTTTTCCATTACATAATTAACATTTCTTGTAAATAAAAAACTAACAAAAAAAATGGCGGCGGCGTTCCACGTCCGCTCGCCGCCGTGCCGCCGCCGCGCCTCGCGCCGCCGCCTAACGGGGGCCCGCCGCTGAGCTGGCTGCGAGCAGCCTCCTCCTCCTCCTCGGTAGCCGCGGGGCCGCCCTCGGCCGCCCGCCGCATCGCGGAGGATGGCGGCCTCCTCCTCGGCCGCCGCGCGGCCGCGCGCTCCACTGCGCGCCTCCTCGGCCGTCTGCGCCGGCTCCACTCTTGGGCAAGCTGCGCGCGCAGGGCGAGCACTTGGTTCTCCGGCACGCGGACTTGGCGGCCGGGGGAGGAGGTCGACGGGTGCAGAGGACGGCGTCCCCGGCGTCCGGCGGATCCGTCTCCACCACCGCTGCGGCCACCACCGAATCCATGGCCGCCGGACTCCATGACGGACGAAGGAGAAGAGAAGATCGAGAGGAGAGAAAGAGAGGAAGGTGTGGGAGGAGAATGCAGCTGAGGCCGGTTTATAAAAGCCACCGGCGGGGGACTCAAAGGCCACCATCGCCGGTGGCCTATCAGTTCACACCGCCATCAATGTGCGGCGGGAAGACGAAGCGGGTATTTGGCCGTTCGTCCCCGCCAACTTATCACTGCCGGCTCTTGTTACGATCCGGCAGTGATGATGGAGACGGCTATGTGCGGTTAAGTATGGTATACTTCTCCACTCTTTCAATCTCCCTTCTTTGTCCCAGCGGTTAAGGCCGCGCACTATGGAACTTGCGACCCGCGCTCGAGTCTAGGCTGCCCCAAAATTTTTGAACTTTTTTATATTTTTATGGTTATATCTACTTTTTTTATTTTTTATACATTTATATAGTAAACTCTATGCTTGAGTACATATATATTTTGTTAACGACAACAAAATATTTATTTAGATAGAGCACAAGAGTACAAGATAAAACAAATAAAAAAGTTACATATACGATAACAAAGACCTTACAACAAAATTACTTATACGATAACAAAGACCTATTTTCATACGAGATCAAAGCTACCATCCATGAGTATCAACACATTATAATTTAACCACCTCGTAGTATTCTTCTAGCATCCTTGCTAGCATAGATAATGCGAGGTGGTTAGAGCAATGCTTGTCGGAGGCAATCAGGGAAAGCCGCAATCCTTCCCTTCTTGCTCTTGGTTAGAGGATTTCGGCGGGGATACATGACTGTATGGCCCCTTTCGGCTTGAAGAGACAATACCGCGCGGGCGTTGAATGCAAGCACATAAGTGCAAGCACTTCCAAAGAGCCTCGCCGGAAACCCCCAACATCCGGCATTGCTATATCAGTAGAATTCTTCTAGCACCTATTGTGTGCGCCATTGTGGTGGACTACAATGCGTAAAAATATCTGTATGTGAAAGGCTTTCTCCCACAGAGAGGCCATCTTCACAAAAACTAGCAAACTAGCCTAGAGAACTAGCCAAGATGGAGAGAGGAAGAAATGAACACAACAAGGCAGGCATATGCCCTGGATGTTTGCCATGTATTTATAGGCGTGTACATCACTGCCGGCTTGTACCAACAACCGGCAGTGATCTATATATAAAACTAAAAAAATTAAAAAAAACACGCCTAGACTCGATCGTGGTCACAGGTTCGGTTTCTGTTTTTTGTTACTCCTACAAATCTTTATGTTATTTTGCTCCCATTTTTTATTTTAAAAAATGATGCTCGTCGGGTTCAAATCCAACGCTGGCGGGTACGCCGTTGATAAGACCACCGGCGGCAGGCCGGAAGTGATGTGAGCCATGGCCGCATGGGCTCCACTTTTAAAAATGCCATTTTATTGATCACCGCCGGCTCCTTCCAAAAACCGGCAAGAATAATGTCATGGGCGCGCCTTTTAAAAAATGCCGTTGGGTCTATCACTGCCGGCTTGTGGAAGACGCCGACGGTGATGGACTGGGTGCCCCTTTTAAAAAATGCCGTTGGACCTATCACTGCCGGCTTGTGGAAGGCGCCGGCGGGGATGGACTGGGCGCTTTTTTAAAAAAATGCCGTTAGACCATCGCCCCCGGCTCCATCCGGCGCCGGCGGTGATATAAAGTAGAGATTGTTTTTAAAAAATTTATCTCTCGCCCCCTCCGATCAATACAGCAAAGCACCTTTGCTCCCACCTACCACGACAACACGGGGCTATAAAATGGCCATCGTGCTTGGAACCTCTATCTCGAGTTTGTGATCCTTTTCCTCCCTCTTTGTCTAGTTGTTTGCTAGTTTTCCAAATACATGGGTTCCCTTTGGGAGAAAGCCATCCACATACGAGATATCGGCATGTGTTATAGTAGTCCACCAAAATAGTGCACACAAGTGGTGCTAGAAGAATGCTACTGAAGATGAGTTGAGCCACATGTTGGGGTGCCCGGTGAGATTGACAGAGCCGTCCCACGAGCTGGATTCTCGGGTCTCGTGAATCGTGTGCGTTGTAGACAAGTACATTCATTCCTTGAAGTGTGCCTCTGCAGTGGCATGCGTTCATTTGAGGTGCTATGAGATTGACGGGCTTTGTGCAATTCTCTCCTAGGGTGGTGTTAGTACTCGAAGGCGACGCCAGAAGTTCATGCACGAGTTGGTCGCGCATTTCTCTGGGTCGCGGTACGACTGCCCCATCGAGGAGTACCTGCCGGTGCGGTTCGAGCTGCGTCCGACCCTTGCCGCTGCCTGCATCCGACCCTTGCCGCTGCGCTAGAGATGGGAAGTAGGCCACAACCGAGGACGAAAGCAAGTGGTCAAGTTATAATGTGTTGATACACATGGATGATAACATTGACGGTGAAGAAAAATATGTCTTTGTTATTGTATATGTAATTTTATAATTTTTATTTATTTTGTATTCTATCCATGTACTCTCTCTAAATAAATATTTTACAAAGTTGAAGAAAAATATTCTATCCATGTACTCTATCTAAATATATCTAGTATTTTCAATAAAAAATAATCACTTTGCCGGTGCCACATTGGACACCGGCAGTGATGTTATTTTGAAAACTAAGAATTTTCAAAAAATTTTGACACCAATGCGACTCGAACGCTGGTGCAGTAGATCAAACATTTATGCCTTAACCATCGCGCTAAGAGAGGATAAGTGCTTTATCCACTACTTCATATGTTTAACAGTTTGAGTTTGAAATTTGTAAAATGATTAAAAACCTGAAAAATTTGCAAAGATTAGGACTCGAGCGCGGGCCTCACAGGTAGCAGGGCGCGGCCTTAACCGCTGTGGTAAAGAAGACTGTTCGTACGAAGCAGGAAATTAATATAATTAAGGCTTGACAAGTAATCACTTTCGGGGCGCGGTTAGCCCCGGCAGTGATGTACTTATCACTGCCGGTTCTGTGTATGAGCCGGCAGCGATATACTTGCCAGGTCAAACATGGTCAAATTGAGGCACCAAACGACCTCAGATGGAAAACATCTGAATACAAGGGTGATATAACTCATCAAGATACACATTTGATACATAGGCCACTTTTGCATGTGAGACAGTGGTACCCAACACCGGTCACAAATTCTTGAATCTCACATGGACTTTATGGAAGTGTAAGTGGCACGTGTGGATTTGGAGCTACACTTTCCTAACACTTTGTCAGATGCAAAAATGGCCTTTGTATGAAATGTAGTTCATGATGAGTGGACCAAAGTTGATATTCAAGACACTTCAGTTTGAGACCATCTAGGGTTTCAAATACTGGATACGAGGTGCCAAAATTCAAAAATTCAATGTTTTAGTGGTACAAGCTCTGTCAAATGAAGAGTTGACCATTACACCAAATGTTTATCATGATAAGTGTGACAGGCCTTGTGTTCATCACTTTTGCATTTGATGCCATCTAGGGCTGGGTCAAAGTGGATTATCACAAAAATCCAAGATTTGACCAGGTCAAACATGGTCAAATTGAGGCACCAAACGACCTCAGATTGGAAACATCTAAATACAAGGGTGATATAACTCATCAAGATACACATTTGATACATAGGCCACTTTTGCATTTGAGACAGTGGTACCCAACACCGGTCACAAATTCTTGAATCTCACATGGACTTTATGGAAGTGTATGTGGCACGTGTGGATTTGGAGCTACACTTTCCTAACACTTTGTCAGATGCAAAAATGGCCTTTGTATGAAATGTAGTTCATGATGAGTGGACCAAAGTTGGTATTCAAGACACTTCAGTTTAAGACCATCTAGGGTTTCAAATACTAGATACGAGGTGCCAAAATTCAAAAATTCAATGTTTTAGTGGTACAAGCTCTGTCAAATGAAGAGTTGACCATTACACCAAATGTTTATCATGATGAGTGTGACAGACCTTGTCTTCATCACTTTTGCATTTGATGCCATCTAGGGGGCTGGGTCAAAGTGGATTATCACAAAAATCCAAGATTTGACCAGGTCAAACATGGTCAAACCATGTCAAATCTCTAGAAAAAAAACTAAGATCATGTGTGGGGACTTAGTTTACTGTTTTCTAGAAAAAAAACACCAAAATTTGAAGCCAATTTGACATGGGAATACACAGTTTTCTATTTATTACTAATATATCTAGTATTTTCAATAAATAATAATCACCTACTAGGTGCCACATTGAACACCGGCGGTGATGTTATTTTGAAAACTAAGAATTTTCAAAAAATTTTAACACCATCGCGACTCGAACGCGGGTCCAAACGAGATGAAACATTTATGCCTTAACCACTTTAACGCGCTCGAGAGGATAACTGCTTTATTCACTACTTTATTTGTTTAACAGTTTTTTCTTTGAAATTTGTAAAATGATTAAAAACCCGAAAAATTTGCGAGAGATAAGGACTCGGCGCGGGCCTCACAGGTCACAGGGCGCGGCCTTAACCGCTGTGGTAAAGACGACTGTTCGTACGAAATAGGAAATTATCCTAATTAAGGCTTGATAAGTCATCACTTTCGGGGCGCGTGTAGCCCCGGCAGTGATGTACTTCTCACTGCCGGTTCTGAGTTGGAGCCGGCAGTGATATACATATCACTGCCGGTGTTGTTTACGCGCCGGCAGTGATAACACCTGAATATATAAGCGGGCGCGCGCGCTACTGAAAATTTCACAAGTCTTTTGAACCACGCGCCCTTTCCCAACTCTGCAGAGCAGCCTCGACGCCGTCCGCCGCCCCCAACGACGCCGTCTGCCGCCTCCTACGACGCCGTCCGCCGCCCCCGACGACGCCCTCCTCCGTCGCCGACGTCGCCGTCTGCCGCACCGCTCCTCCGGGCTGACGGCCACGCGACCGCGGCCCCGTTCGCTTCAAGCCCGGCGCCCGGCGCAACACCGGCGCCGCGGCACCACCGGCACCGCCGCCGCCACACCGGAGCTCGCGCGCCCCCCCGCGTCCAGCAATCTCCGGAGCATCGTCCACCCTCACGAGGCATCTAGGAGCGCACGGAAGCGGTCACCATCTCTGTTCACGCGGTTTGTTCCTCTCTTCCCCGCCCCTACATTCGACGAGAATGCCCGTATAGGCTTCGTTGCTGCAATGATCTCGAACTTTGGTCAATTCGACCTTGTTAACTTGTGAACTCCGCGATGCTCGAACCCGTTCTGTTGTAAGATTTTGGAGATGCTTTAGAGGGTGCTAGTAGCTAGTATAAGCAAATAAATTCACCATCTTAATTCTACTTAGGATTTGAGCTTGAAAAATTTTGTGTGATGTTTCTATGCTGAATTGTTGATAGTTAGCCATAATTGGAGGCTCAAATCTATTATTGGACATGTTTCATAGTCCAAAGTAATTTAGGCCTATTTAATGTGGGTTTAATGTTGCTAGCTTGTGGATTTTGTGTAGTTTTAGCCATAAGTCCAAATGGGCTGAAATTTGGTCAGCAAGCTAGTGTGGACATGATTTGTAGGCACTTGTAGGTCATAGATATATATCCTATTTGTAGGTCAAATATGTACATCATTTTTGTAGGCAATTGTGGATTGTCTTGTTATTAGTTTAGCACTGACTGACCACGGTCAATTCACATCCATGGTTCATCACCAGATTCCTCGTAGCCGTAGAGATGGAGCATGAAGCAGCTAATGTTGTCGGTGACAATGAGGCCGCTACTCACGGGCAGGGAGAAGAGAGCCCGAGCAGTTATTTGAACCTGCATGATGAACAAGAAGAGCAGGCTAACCAGGTAACTTAATTAGGTGTCATTTGATGACGTAGGCACACCCACTACTGCATTGACAGGGTATTAACTTACACGTTCTATCCAACAGGTTCCTTCGCTGGTCACCGACCCACCGCATACCGGTGAGCCGCAGGCAAGCAGTGGTAATACTAGAGTCAGAACCAAGCGAGGGCCGACACAACTTCCTAAAGGCAAGTTGCCGATCACCGCATTCGATAATGGACGCGGTCTCCTTCTCGCACCGAGAGAAATCGCGAGGAAGTACTCGGGGTCATCGGCAACCTTGTAAGGCAATTTGTCCCCTTGAAGTACTATAAGTGGCGGGGAAAGATACGGACCCGTCCGTGGTTCCCGAAAATATCAAGTTGCAAATATGGAACGACGAGCTCCCAAAGTATTTCACATTCCCGAGGGAAGATCGTTTGACAAACCCTTAGCCCGAAAAGTGCCTATGAAATAATGTCCTCATGCTTCAAGACTTTCGGGGTGATTGTTACAGAAGTATATCGTTGGTGGTGCACAACCAAGTTTTGGTAGTGACTCAAAGTTGGCCTATCGGGGGCCCTGCGGGAGGAGTTCATGACTCATCATGCGAGTCCGAGGAGTTCCAAACCCTTAGCACGCGGAATAAGGAGAACTCGTCGAAAAACAAACTTCATCATCATTGCGGCTCTCGTGGATATGCCAAGCTTATTGATGTTTTTCAAAAAGAACTTGAGAAGCAGTCAGAGCTTATTGAAGCTGGCATTGAGGTTGTGACCCTCCATTGGCAGGCCAGATCTATAATGTTCTGTATCGCGAGGAACTGTCGCCATGGTAATGATGGGAGCTTTAGCGTCTTAAATCATCCAAAGAGTGAAGGCATAGATGATCCGGACATGAGTGCCCTCGTCTCGAGGATCTCCGAGATAACCGAGGAGGTGATTCAAGGGTCACGCACTTCTGACAGGGAGAACGACGTGCTCACCCAAGCACTCGGGAACAAGGAGCATGGTGGCTGCACCAGAGGAGCCGGGGTTATTAGTTGGTTGTTAGGTTTCCCGGAAGATGCGGAAACTTATCGGAGCCGCAACCGGAGTAAGAAGGCAAGAGAGGAGGAGACACTCAAGATGCTTAAGGGTGTGGAAGATAGATGGAACTCCAAACTAGATCAACTAGTTCAAGATAAGGTCGAACGAGAACTTGCATCCCAACAATCTCAAGGACCACAAGCGTGGGATTGCAGCAGTTGTGGGTCCACCCCTTTTGGTGAATCAGATGTGGATGTGCCTCACCCGGTCGATAGCATCACCGACCGTGTGAATGTCAAGCTGTACATCAAGCAACAATGGACGAAAGACAAGGTGGCGCTCGGCCAAGCCTTACCCGGTTAGATGGGACCATTAAAGGCACCCCAATTCCGCCGGGTACGCCAAAGTCACCATTGAGAAGATACTCAAGAAGAAGTACGGAAGGATACCCATCGACCACCCAAAGATCGGAGGACATGCCAAAACTTGAGCGAGAACATAGGATTTGTTGTGGCGTGGAGCAAGCGCCTCATTAAGCTTGAGCACGAGATGTCCTCTGATGAAGAGGACGAAGAAGAACCCTCGCCCCACAACTCAGCATCTCCGAGCAGGGGACATCCTCAATTGCCATCAACCCCATCTTCTTCTCCTCGTCCTCATCAGGAGTCTCCTCTGCGTCAGCAGAATCCTCTTCCTTCTCCTCCGCGCCAGCAACCTACTGTTCCTTTGCCTCCTCCTCCTCCTCCACCTCGTCAGCATACTCCACCACGTGAGCGGACTCCTCCCCCCCCTCCTCCTCCTGAGGCTCCACCTCGTCGGCGGCGACTCCACCACGTGAGCGGACTCCTCCTCCCCCCTCCTCCTCCTCCTCCTCCGCCTCAGCAGACTCCACCACGTCAGCGGACTCCTCCCCCTCCTTCTCCTCCTCCGCGTCAGCAGACTCCTCCTGCTCCTTCGCCACCTCGTCAGCAGAATCCTCCTCCTCCTCAGGTGACCGCCCCTCCTCTTACAGTGGGTTCTTCAGGAACCCGAGGGAGAAAAGCGAATCCCGGTCGTTCTACATCCGGGACTAGAGGACATGCTTCTCGTCGTCCTCAGGCGCAGGCAACGACATCCTCCTCTCAGTCAAGGAAAAGGTCCTCGGCATCGGTTTCTAATGCTGCCCATGGCGATCAAGGGCAAAACAAAAGGCCGTTCAGTGGCAGCACTTCAAACCCGATAGACGAACCGTGGACAGCGTAATACCCAAGGACCGCATGTACCTTTTTTCAATCTCATCGCTGATTTTCCTATGGCTTTGAAGAGGAACGAATATGAAAGGCACACACGTAACAAATACAATAATGAAAAGGCCGACGATGATTTCAAAGAGCATATAAGAAAGATAGATAAATTGTGCCAAGATTTGGAGTTGACCAGGGAAGTGGCCGAGGAGATGTATTGGGAGTCAGTTGGGACGGCACCATTGGCGCGTAAGTTTGAATACGGAAAACCTTTGGTCTCCGATGAAGAGTACCAAAATCTTCCCACGCCGATGCGTAAGTTGCACGAATATTACATGGCCGTCACCTCACAAAGACAAGGATTTTGCATTTACTTGCTATTATCCCTCCGAAGCTAGTCTACTACTATGCGAAGAAGAGAAGGTGCCCGTCGAGTACGAGGCTCTTTTTCAGCTATATCATGGAACAAATCTCGACGTACAACACATGACATTGTGGACTATGTAAGTACCATAAACACATGAAATCCTAAGTAATGCTCTTTCGATTCACCAACTGTTAATTGTTTTCAACTTTGAATATTTTTATGCGAGGCTAATTTGGTGCTATGCTTCAATAAAGCCGAAATGGAAACACTTAGGCTTCATTGACCCCATCGAGTCAATCAAGGGCTTCTCATCGGTAACCCGGACGAGGTGGCAAATCTCTTGGTCCCAATTTTCGAAGAGTTCGTGAAGAATGGGAAAACCACGATACTTCTGCCCTACAACTTCGCGTATGAGTTCTCCACCTTTGTTTTTATACTTCTCTTTTCTGTCAAGATTATTTGTTAATTTAGATCATGTGATTGCAGAGGTCATTGGGCTTTCATCACCGTCGATCTTGACACCAATGTGATCGAGGTGTGGGATTCAAAGAAGATTCCACTTAAGGACTTGGATCCACTGTTGCAACTATTCAATAAGTAAGTGATACTAATAACATATTATTATCTGATCACACATGTGTCTTTCTAATGTTCCCCCTATTCAATATTTTTACACAGTCTTCGAACAAGATATAGAGGCCGGACGCAAAGAGCATTCAAGATGCAAATAATGAAGAAGATCGCGTACTTGAAGCAGCCTAAGGGCAACGCCCAATGCGGCTTCTATGTGATGTGGGCCATGTTTCGATTCCTCGGCTACACTTCGAGCGAGCCAGATGAACTTGTAAGTATAATCCTCTTTTCTATGTCTCATTAATAATTTAAATAAATTATGATTGTACCGATTCTTTGTTTGCGTTTTGGAATGACGGAAGAACCAAAAGCACCAAATGTTGTTAGACTTGAAGTCGCCGCATTCCAAGCGGAGTTGGCGGACTTCATCAACACCATGGTGCTTTCGAAGAATGGATTATTTTCAATTGCTCGAGCCGAAGGGAAGTACAAGAGTTGGCAGTCCAACTTAATCGTCTCATGTAATTTTTATTTCATTGAACTAGAAGTACATTTTGAGGGTTGTACAACCCGTTGGAAAGAACTTGGATGCTGTATTATAAATGTAATTAATATAATTATAATTATTGTAACTGTAATTAATATAATTATAATTATGCATTATAAAATAAAAATTAAAATATATAATTTATTTAAATTTTTAAAAAAATAAATTGAAAAAACCACCAACACGCCGGGCCGCAACGAGCCGGCAAAGTCTTCCGAACAACACCGCAAGTCGGCTCGTTGCACAAGCCGTTCATGTTGTCGAGCCAACACGGCCGGCTAATTCTACGAGCCGGCGGTGTCGTGTATTACAACACCGACGGTTCGAAAAACCGGCCGGCGGTGTTGGCCCCGACAACACCGGCGGCTCTGGAACGAGCCGGTAGTGTTCGCTCTACAACACCGCCGGCTCCTAAGAAGAGCCGGCGGTGTTGTCATCGAATAACACCGGCCGGGCATTCTACGCGCGGCGGTGTTGTGTGCTCATCGCAGCCGGGGTGAAAATTCTGGCCGTGATGCACCACCCACAACACTGCCGCTTGCTCACTACCGGTTCACTTTCCGTCGGTGATGAGGGTTGCGAACCGGCGTGATATGAAAATCTGTAGTAGTGGAGGTCATTTATAAAATTTGAATTTCAAATTTGAGAAACTAAAACGTAGGTTTCGCATAACTGGATGAAGTCAAATAAAAAAGTTTTCAACTACAAAGTTTCATAACTTTTTGAGATGTACAAACTCATATAGAAAGTTTTTCCATCCGACATCGTTTATAAAATTTGAATTTTGAATCGAGAAACTAAAACGTAGGTTTCGCATGACTAGATAAAGTCAAATAAAAAGTTTTTAACTACAAAGTTTCATAACTTTTTGAGATGTACAAACTTCATGTAGAAAGTTTTTCCATCCGACATCGTTTATAAAATTTGAATTTTAAATTTGAGAAACTAAAACGTAGGTTTTGCATGACAAGATGAAGTCAAATCAAAAAGTTGTCAACTACAAAGTTTCATAACTTTTTGAGATGTACAAATTTCATATAGAAAGTTTTTCCATCCGACATCGTTTATAAAATTTGAAATTTTTTAAACCCGCTTATACACCTACGAGACCACCGTAGGGCGGCTCAATCACCACCCGCCCTTACGGTGACCACCGTATGGGCGGCTGGTGATTGAGCCGCCCTTATAGTGACCCTGACCACTGTAAGGGCAGCTCAATCACCAGCCGCCCTTACAGAGAAAGGGGAAGCGCTCGCTTAGTGCTTTTTTCACGTAGTGACCATTGGTGTATATTGTTTGAGTTGTTTGTCCTTCGGGCCTATACTACTCACCCTTATGGCTATGTACTTGTGAGGTTATCTGGTGAATGATTGTGTGCACACTAGGTTCGTTGGACTAGCTCGACAGAGAAATAGAAATTTTCTTTTGGTTAGCCGCTGGAAACAATTTCCCTGTTGGAGATATACCGACAGGAAAAAAATTGATTTTGTCCCGTTTTATTCTTTATCTCCTTTGCAGCTATCGTGCTAAAGAAAAGGACAACTACAGTGGAAATTATTTTGCCGTCATTGTATTATCAAGGTCTCACTCATAGGGAAACTATACTGGATCACAATAAATATTATATTTGAAAATGTGTTCAAATTCACATTTTTCTGTTTTTTTTTTGAATTTTCCAAACATTCTCGGATGGAGTCAAGTCTTATACAAAAGTAGTACTGCTTGATAAGACTTAAAACATGGTAGTTGAAACTTTTTTGTAGTTGAGTTCATTAAGAATTGTCAAGGGCAGTGGTAAAAGAAGGTGTGGCTAGTGTATGAGGTTTCGGTTTGAAATTTGAGAATGTTTAATTTTATTCTTTGTTGTTTTTCTAGAAAAGATTAATCAACATGATTACAGAGTAGTCGTCCGTGGCTAAAAAAAAAGTATAGTGCTTGCAGTTGCAACTGCAGCATTGATTTCAACAATGAAAGAAACAAGATTCTATTGTCCGAGGGGCACTCACGTATATATACTAGGTGATTCCCCGCACGTTGCTGTAGGAATTTCTTAACTACTACTTGTGAATATGACTCTTGTACTTTTATTTTAGACTTGCAGCTGACTCGATGCATTAATTGGGGAGGAGTTTCTGGGGAAGGGGAGGTGGGGTGGGTGGGGTCAACTGATGATGTGGTTCTAGTGGACACATTAACTTTACAGGTGTAGTAGATTACTACAGTGCATTCTATTTTGCATGTAACATGACAAAATGCAACCACTACATAAAGGAACAGATGTGGGATACTTGTACCTAATATATGGTGCTTAGTCACGTGTGCTAGGAATTGGAGGCAAGTGGGAAATCTCATCTATACAAATATCCGAACAACGAAGTTCCTCCACTTAATGGAGCAGTTTTCGTTCACAGTCCCTGCACTAGGCCCAAAAAGGCACACACTCGCCTTCTGCATCCTAAACCTCACACCTCCCACCAGATCACAGTGAGGCTTGGCGAGGGACAGCTTCCACCAGATCATAGTGAGCCAGGGCGAGAGACAGCTTCGTGGGTGGTTGGATATCCTGTGGTTCCCCCATCAGGTCAGGTCTCGGCAGGTCAACATGCCCCCATGCCGCTGTGCATATGAAGACGCTGGATCAGGCATACACGCAGTGCAATAGCTCACCGTCAAGCGCAAGCATCTCATGATCATGCTCAAGTTCCTGCACAGCTGCCTCCGTAAGCGTGAGGACATCACCAAATAGAGCATGCAGTCCTCTGCCATAATTCAGATTTGCTGAAAATAAAAACCTGGTAAAGAACAATAAAGGAAAAGAAGGAAATGAGCATACCAATAATTGTTCGTTCTTCGGTTTTAATGGACATTTTCTCAAAAAATGTTGGCATGTAGTAAAGAGTTAATTTTGTAAGTTATGTGAGGACTTCTATGCTGGTTCTGCAAATTTGGAATGTAGCAATGATTCATTCATCACATTAGTCCCCAAGAAGATAAACCCTGAAAGAGTCAATGACTACAGGCCGATTTCTCTCCTCAACTGCAGTATCAAAGTGATCACCAAATTATTAGTTGACAGACTTCAAGGTAAGATCCTGCAACTTGTTTATAAAAATCAGCACGGCTTTATCAGAAGCAGGTCCATACAATATTGCCTAGCATGGTGGTTTGAATATATTCAACAATGCAAATAATCCAGAAGAGAAGCTGTCATCCTTAAACTTGACTTCGAAAAGGCATTTGACACAGTAGAGCACACTGCAATTATACAAGTCCTACAGCACATGGGATTTCTAGATAGATGGATTGGTTGGATCATGGCAATTCCATCATCAGGGACATCATCAGTCATCATGAATGGAGTAGCAAGAAGAAAATTTAAGTGCAAAAGAGGAGTTCGTCATGGAGACCCACTATCACCATTAATTTTTGTGCTAGCAGCTGAGCTCTTGCAAGTGGTTGTGAACAAAGCAACTTCTCAAGGATTACTCCAACCCCCAATCCCACATCTGGATGGTGACTTCCCCATTGTCTAGTATGCTGATGATACACTACTCATCATGCAAGCAGATGCTAGGCAAATTTTCCTCTTGAAGGCCCTCGTTAATAGCTCCTCAAAGTCCACAGGACTGAAAGTTAACCACTCTAAATCCCTGATGCTACCAATAAATGTCAGTCAAGAGAGGATGGAAATCTTTGCTAATACATTTGGGTGCCAAATTGGATCATTTTCCTTCACCTACCTAGGCTTGCCCATGGGAACAACAAGGCCAAGAGTAGATGATTATGCTCCTTTGATGGATAGAATTGAGAGAAAATTGATAGCCTGCTCGTCCCTTCTCAACTCATCTGGCAGGCTGCAGTTGGTCTAGTCAGTCATCACCTTCACTGCCACATATGCAATGTGCACTCTCAAACTTCCTAAAGGTGTGATTGATAAAATAGACCGGGCCAGGAAGCAGTGACTTTGGAGAGGCTCAGACAGATCAAAGAAAGGTGGCAACTGCCTGGCCCATGGTAACAAAACCAAAGAACAAGGGTGGACTAAATGTCATCAACTTATGTTCAGAATGATGCCTTACTCATCAAGCACCTCCATAAATTCTACAATAAACAAGATGTTCCCTGGGTCAAACTAGTGTGGAGTGCATACTACAAACGGAAAGATTGAGCACCTTGTTCAGAGGAATAGCACGCTGCAAAATAGGAGATGGGACTTTAGTATCTTTTTGGGAAGACCTCTGATGATGGAGTACTATCTTTCAGATACCCAAGGCTCTACTCTCATGCCCATGATACAGGCATCAGTGTCAATGAAATCATCTTGGCCACCGATCTAGACAGCCTCTTCATGTTGCCCTTAACACATGACGCATTTGGTGACCTCCAAGAACTTAGACAAGATTTGCAAAATCAAGAGTTTGATTTGGAACACTCTGACAGCTGGACATATATATGGGGCAACAATAATTATTCATCTAAGAAGTTTTACAAACTAGTATTCCATAATATCCGAGCACACCCAGTCTACTCATGGATGTAGAAATCCAAGGTTACCCATAGGGTAAAATTCTTTGCCTAGCAGGTCTTGTCGACAGGCTGAACACCAAGGTTATGTCGTGCAGGAGAAATTTGTTCAATGAGCCGAATGCACATTGTATTCTATGTATAGCTGGAATTGATGAGGATATTGATCATCTACTGTTTGATTGCTCATTCACTAGAAGGTGCTCGGGGAGAATTAGAATCTAATGGGACATGAACCTCAGCCTACACGCAAGAATCGCACACTGCATGATACAACAGAACATGACATTCTTCATAAAATATCATCACCATTGCAGCTTGGGAGATCTGGAAGATCAGAAATGATAAGATTTTTCGTAATGGTCATGCCCATGTCAACATCTGGTTTAGTAATTTCAAATGCCATTGTTTGTTACAATCACTTCGCTTTAAGCTCGACGTGAGGTCTGGTTTCTTTTTTGGCTAGACGCTTTTAGTTAACTTGTTGTAAGTATTTTTGTACTCTTGTTTATTATAAATAGAAAATGAAGTGCTGCGGGGATCTCCCCCACAGTTTTTGCCTTCAAAAAAATAATTGTCCAGATTCCAGATATGTTCATCTCATATGTGTGACCTCTTACTATTTCTAGGCTTGTTCCTCATGCTTTTTCAAGAAAATGCATAACTCTCTTTGTTTTTTAGTTTTCCATGGTTAATGAGAAATGATCATAGAGTAGTCCGGGGTTCAAAAAAGAGTTTGCAAACGCTGCAGGTAGCTCAACTCTGTAGACATGAAATCAAACAATCCCAGTTTGCTAGGACCCAATTGGTACCGGAAGAGTAGAGGGTTTGGAGTTTCCCTCGGGGTATGTCATCAGGTGGAGTGGAGGTGGCCAAAGTAAAGTTGAGTGGCTTTTCTCCTGTGTTTTTTTTTACATAATTTGTAATTCAGTTGTAACTTCTTTTGGCTTTTCTCTCGTCTAATAAAAATCTGCAAGGGACAGACCTTGCCCCTTTCTCAAAAAACTTCAGAATTGATTAAAAATTATCACAAAATTGTCCGTGGCTATAAAAAGTACAATGCCTGTAGTTGGCGTAGACGAGTTTGAAGTCGATGTTGGTGGTGCTGTCACGAAGCTTGCCGTTATTGGTGTCAGTGTAGCTGAACACTAAGTAGGTGTAGTTGTTCGGGGCTATGTCATTGTCGTGGATGTAGCCTGATGGCATGCTGTTATTGGCGGCCTTCTTGGTGGTGGCGTCTGGAGGATAGCTGTTGTAATAGGTCAGCATTGTCGTCATAGCAGGGTCTTTTGCGGTGACGGTGGCACCATGGTAGATGCACCCGTTGGTGGGGCTTGTGGCGATGTCTTTGTTGATGGCGAGGCGTATTCGCTTGACCTTCTTGGCCGTTATACGTTGGCCCAGTTGGTCGTTCCCATCAAACACCTTGTGGGCGTTGGTGGAGACGTTGCGTGACAGTGTTGTGCTATCACTGTTGTAGGGGGGCCATTTGATCAAGATGTCGTGGATGGTGCGTTGTTGCTCCAGGTTGATGTCATTGTTGCTTGGCGATGGCGCCGAGTAGGATGACATGGTTGCTGCTGTTTATGATATTTGAGAATAGCGGCAAGAAGAGTAGGACCAACCATGGTGTAGTCTTGCTGTTGTTGGCCGGTTTGGTGGTTACGACATGTGGGTAGTTGTTGTCGTCAGTCTACTATTGCTCCTGAACAGCGTTGTCGACGGCGTCGACGTTGGTGCATGGCGCTGGGCTGATGTTAGGGGCGTTGGTGATGAAGGCGAGAGCGACCGATATCTGGGCCACAAGCTACGACACAGTTGCTAGCATAGTCATTGTAGCTCAGTGTAGATCTTCTTGGTCGAGCACTTCATCGAGCAGTTTTTGGGCATCGTTGGTGACGTACTCCATGTCGATGACGGCTTGCTGATCCAATCATGGTTGGATCATGACATCGGTGGCATTGAGGGCGCGTGGTAGCCTTTGGCGTGGCTTGAAGGCGGCGACGAAGACGTGATAGTGGTGGCGCAGGTGGAGGCCGCGCTGGCAGTAGTGGCGCCGGTGGTGTGGGAGGCCGGCGTTGAGTACGGCGTTGCCGGTGATGTGAGACGATTCACCCTCCTCGGTGTTGAGATCCCGATCTAGATCGGCGATTGCATCGTCGATGTTGGTGGTGATCTTGTTGGCAACGTCGATCTGCATGTTCTCCCGTTGTTGTAGCATAGATCGGATCTTTGTGAATTCTGCCATCAACGGCGGCGTTCACGGTGGTGGTGATGGCCATGGATCGTGCCTGGACTCGTGATACCAGGTATAACGTGTATTGTGCTGGGGTACACGTGGTGGGTGATCCGTGAGCGGAGGAGGCGGAGGTAGGCTGTGGCGGCGGCTTGGGGCGGACTGGCGGTGCTGGCGGCGCGCGGCACAGGGCAGCGGCACCGTAGGGTTGACACATGCATGGGAGGGCGGCAGCAGGGGTAGGAGAGAGCCAAAAGCCAAGAGCTAAGGTAAAGGGTTTCCCTTTTTCCTTTTTTTATTGATCTGAGTACATGGGGATCTTTATTTATAATCTTCACGACACTTAACCCCTAAGGAGTCTAGATCCATGCAAATCCTGTGCTTGCTATTTTATTCCTAATCTATCTAGATGACGTCGCCTTTCCCGTTTACGGCGGCAGCGGCAGTGCGGGCATGCCCGCGGCTCCCTCCTGCGTGCGCACGGCCTCCCAGGCCCGCGTGACAACGCGCCTTGCTGCAGCGGCTCCTTCTCTTCTGGGCCCGATTTGGCCCAATTTCCTTCCAATTTCGCTGAGCCGTCGATCGACTTGTTACAATCAAGGGCAGTGGTAAAAGAAGGTGTGGTTAGTGTATGAGGTTTCGGTTTGAGATTTGAGAATGCTTAATTTTTTAGATTTGAGAATGCTTAATTTTTTTTCTTTGTTGTTTTCCTGGAAAAGATTAATCAAAATGATTACAGAGTTATCCGTGGCTAAAAAAAACTATGGTGCTTGCAGTTGCAACTGCAGCATTCATTTCAACAATGAAAAAACGCAAGATTCTATTGTCCCAGGGGCACTCACGTATATATATTACTACAGAGTGCATTCAATTCCGCATGTAACATGACAAAATGCAACCACTATTTAAAGGAAGAGAGGTTGCACATTGTAATGAATATATGGTGCTTAGTCATGTGTGTTGGGAATCGGAGGCAAGTGGGAAATCTTAGCTATACAAATATCAGAAGAACAAATTTCGTCCACCTAATGGAGCAGTTTTCGTCCACAGTCACTGCGCTAGGCAAAAGAAAATAGGCACCCCACTCGTCTTCTGCCTCCTAAACCTCCCACCTCCCACCAGATCATAGGGAGCGCCAGCGTCCCTAGAAGCCAGAGCAAGAGACAGCTTCGTGGGTGGCTGGATAGCTAGACCACTCTTGGCCAGGCGGAGGTCAACGTACCCCCATGGCGACAGGTCAGGTCTGGGAAAGGTCAACGTACCCCCATGGCGCGCTGTGCATATGACTGCTACTGGATCAGGCACACACGTACGCAGTTTAAGACTACCCGCACTCATCAAACTCTATATTCATTCCTCTAAAGGAATATTCCATCCTTATCAGCTAGATTTCTTCCTCTATACAACTTTCTCCCGCACTCATCAATCTTTTACAGTTTCCTCAATACCAACAAAGTGGGACCCACATATTATTTTTTTCTTTTTTTTCCTCTTCCTTTTCTTTTTTCCCTCACCTTCCCTTCCTCCCTCCCCATTCTCTCTCCTCATCCGTTTCCTCCCCAGTCCCCACCTCTTTCTTCTCCGTCGCGATTCAGTCGCGGCCACAAAGCTTCGGGCGAAGGTGGCCGGC
The DNA here is from genome assembly GCA_018135685.1 of Themeda triandra. Classification (NCBI taxonomy): domain Eukaryota; kingdom Viridiplantae; phylum Streptophyta; class Magnoliopsida; order Poales; family Poaceae; genus Themeda; species Themeda triandra. The sequence continues at coordinate 20,325 of JAENPR010001311.1, read as the reverse complement.
GCATCTCCACCCGCGGCCGAGCATCCCCGCCTCCCTCTCCTCGCGCCGACGGAGGCGGCCTCCACTTCCCTGGCGTGCGCCGACGGTGGCGCTTCCCCGGCCGGTGCTGCTCCACTTCCGCCGCCGCCGTGGGGCGCGGCTCCTCCGGCTCCACCCCCAGGGCGCGAAGAGGTGGTCTGGAGCTCCTCGCGGCGGGCGGCGCGACCGAGGTGGCCATGGCCGGACCTCGTCCGCGCGGCCATGGCGAGCCGGACCTCCTCCGCGCGGCCATGGCGAGGCGGGCGACGCTCCTCCACCTCCGCCGCCGCCGTGGGGCGCGGCTTCTCCGGCTCCTCCCCCAGGGCGCGACCGAGGTGGCCATTGCCGGACCTCGTCCGCGCGGCCATGGCGAGCCGGACCTAGCTCCGTGCGGCCATGGCGAGGCGGGCGGCGCTCCTCCCTGGCACCCCATGGCGATGGCGCGCCTGGCTGCCTCCCTGCTCCCTCCCTCTCTCCTTCTCTCTCCTCAAGCGGGCTCCACGCGCGGTTTGCGTTCGCGGCCGTACTCCCCGGTATACACCGGATCTGACACCTTCCGCAAGGCTTGCGGAGCCTTTTGCGGAACCCGCTGCAGCAGTTGAGGAAACCCAAAAGCTTTTGCGGAGCTGGTTGAGTACACCAGTGCGGATGGTCTAAGGAGCTCACCGTCACGCACAAAGCATCTCATCATCCAGCTCAAGTTCCTGCACAGCTGCCTCCGTTTGCGTGAGGACATCACCAAATAGAGCATACAATCCTCTGACATAATTCAGATTTGTTGAAAATAAAAACTTTTTTGAGCATGAAAATAAAAACTTGTTAAGCAAGAATAAAGGAAAAGAAGGAAATGAACATACCAATAATAGTCCAAATCTCGTATGCGTGACCTGCTACTATTTGTAGGCTTATATTTCTCATGTTTTGTTTAAACATCTCATGTGCAGTTTAAATTTGGAGTAATCGGAAAAAATCAACGAAGCAAAAATAATTAAGAAAATATAGCACAAAAACTCAAAACTTTTCCAAAATTTGAAGTTGAGATGTAATTACTGTGTCAAATCCTAAAAAAAATTGGGAAGAAAAAAAAAAAAAAAACTTTGCCGAGTGCTAGGGTGGCACTTGGCAAAGAGGCCTTTACCGAGTGCCGGCCCACGTCGCACTCGGTAAAGGCTAGCCGGCCTAGCAGGCCCTGAGCCTGCCCACGTGGCCGGCCTTTGCCAAGTGCCTAACGGCGGGAACTCAGTAAAGGTGATGGCCATGGATGCCGTTTGGGCTTGGCCCCCATTGCAGAGTGCCTTCCTTTACTGGGAGCCAGACACTCGGCAAAGAGCTGATTTGACGAGTGCTGTGGCTGGCTACTTTTGCCAATCGGCAAGGGGTTTGGCACTCGGCGAAGAGCCCGTTTGTCCGGGGCTCAAAAAAGTACATTACCTGTACCTATAAAAAGTACAATGCATGTAGGTTCAACTGCAGCTTTTTTAAAATAATGATAAAAAACACGATTCTAATTCCCCAGTGGCACTAAGCTATATATATTACTACATAGTGCCTTCTACTTCACAAGTAACTTGACAAAAATGCAAGCACTACTTAACGGAAGAGAGATAGGATATTTCAAGGAGTAAGAAAAAAAATGGCGTCTGGTCGTGGGTCATGGGAATAGGAGGCAAGTGGGAAATCGCGGCCACACCAATATACAAAGTACGAAGGGTGTCCGTCCTGTGCTGGGCAGTTTTTGTCCATTATCCCTGCCATAGGGTCAAAAAAACGAGTGCCCCACTCGCCTTCTGCCTCCTACTGCTCTCGCCTTCCACCAACGACCTGTTGGTGCTTGCCTCCGAGCAAACCAGAGTGAGGGGCATTCTAGACGGTGGCTTCATCGCTACACCTGCTAGCACGTGACTCTCCCATCACGCGGAGGTGTCCATTGGCTTGGTTACTTGGCTGCTCCCCCTTGGGCCAGGTCAACGTGCCCCCATTTCGCCTCATGAAGATGCTGCGTCTTTTGTACACGCAGACTAATGAACTCTCGTCAAGCATGAGCACCTTATCATCAAGCTGAGATCGAGTTCCGGGATTCATTTTCGAAAAAATCTCGAAGCCCAACGAATTCGGCGAAATTCGGAAAATTTAAACATTCTCCAAACGGTCAGAAGTGACAGTAGGCTTGCAGAGGGTGCACAAAGCGCCAGCGGGAAACCTGCAGGTGGCGGGGAGGGCAACGACGATGTGGTGGTGGCATCAGGCCGTGAAGATGGTAGAATCGATGCATCAGATGTTGTGACGGCGTGACGGCGAGGGTCGAGGAGCGGCCACGGCACACGGCACTAGTAGAGGATTGGCTTGTTGTTCCGGTTGGGAAACCCCATTTTGTTCCGGTTTCGCAACCGGGATTGCTCAAGCGGGACTAAAGGTCCCTCCTTTAGTTTCGGTTAGGCAACCGGGATTAAAAGTTGTCCTTTAATCCCGGTCTGTACTCCCAATCGGGACTAAAGGAGGCTTTAGACCAGCAGCCCTACCAATCTGGTTTCCTTTTCTTGTATTTTTCTTTTTCTTTTCCTTTTCTTTTATAGTTTCTTTGCATCGGTTATTGTGAGATATCCCAAAATAATCACATGTTACAAACTAAGCAATAACATAATATATTGCATTATAATTATGAATCCATACAACAAAGTATAGGTTCATACAAACCAAACTAATAGTTTTTGACAAGTGTTACAATAAACTAATTGATGCTCAATGGCAAAATTAATTAAACACTTGTCTAATCCCCAAAGCTAGGTATAGGGATTTGACTCTCTCGCACATTCAAATCGGTGAAGTTTAGGTCACTAATCTTTAATCTAAAAATAAAATCTATGTAGTGAAGAGTATTGAACAGTGCACTCTCCGTTGCCTCAGAACTACGATGACAGGGGCGACTAATAACGGTTAACGGTACTCGAGTTGGGGCGGGTTCTCCCATCTTAGTCACAATCACCTTTGTCTGATATCCTTTTGTAGTTAGTATCGGGTGTTCAGAAACATATTTCCACTCATAACCAAGCGAATGGATTGCTTGGTTTAGAATGGCTTCAATATTTCATGTCATACTCCTCTACCTGTCAATGTTGTCAAAAAATAGAGTTATGAGAACCAATATATTTTTACAATTTATAACAACAAGTGTAAATATAAGCTTCAAGTTTAACTTAGAATTTACCTCAGCATGGGTCCGTGCCATTTGTGCACACAACTCTGGAACTTGGTCATACAAGTTGATGTCTATAGCTTGGATCTTCACAGAGGATAGAGTAGGCAAGGTGATCCCAAGCCTTTCGAGCCTCTTCACACATACTTGACCAGTAAACAGGCTGAAATTTTGAATGGGGCTGAATTTTTTTGACCGATTTGGGTTTAACTCGGGCCGGGCCGAATTGAACGAATTGGTTTTGAACACCTGCCTCTTTGAGTGCGTGGAAATTAGCAGTCCAGCGACTGCTCAGTCTGGAGGCAGAGGAAATTAGCTGAATGTTAAAACAGTTAGGAAGAGAAGGCAATAGGTAAATTATAACCATAGCACGAATTGGCGAGTACCTTTTCTTTGGAGTTTTTAACCAAAGCATCATGCATGTAGTCATGTGTGGGCTTCGCATATCTCGGACAGAAAGTCGTTAGAGCGGGTAAATTTTTTGACTCTATTAATAAAAATAACCTGGCTCGTAAAATCGTTTTTGTAGTATACCCACTCTACTGCTGGTGATAAGGAAATATATATAAAACCGTTCCATTTTTTGGTTTGGTTCAATAATGTGCGTTCAAGATCGACTGAAATGTGTAAATACAAAGATATATCCAGACCATCGCGCCAACCCTGATGAAACAATGAAAAACTGATAAAGAGGATATTTAAAGGCTTAAGCTTCCATATCAGTAGTACAATAACACTGTATACATTGTAGTTTTGATTCTGTTGAGAAGTTTCTAAATAGCCCGACATTAGGCACGCATTAACAGTAGTGGAAGACGAGATAAAGATTAGTTACTAAAACAGTTGGGAGTAAAGCACGCAAATTGTGAGTAGAAATGATGTCAGACAGAAGAGAAAATACATGGCAACGACTGGACGTGACATTATACAGTAGTTTCTTGCATGCAATAGATTCTTGGTTCGTGTCCAGACACAATATTTCTAAGAATTTTATAACGCATTTTAATAAAAACCACATCTGTCCAATGATATTTTGAATTTCCATTTATTATAAGAAAAGTACTTTATTATATAAAAAAAACTAGAGCATGTGGGCGCAGAATCACACCACACATCCATGGCAACACCTTGTGCAGCACCGCCATGAGAAGGAACTGACAATTCAGTAACCTGTCAGAAAAATAAGTTTAACAACAATTGCTCTTTTAAGATACCAAGGTGTAACAATTATAGTATTTTCCTCTCTGCCCCAATCATATGACTATAGAAGAGAGATAGCCATACAATTACATCAAGGATATAAAGCTTGGCAATTCTGTACTCTAAGGATATAAATGATCCCCTACAACACGTTTATTAGTCTATTTATTAGAATCATTAATATCTTAAAGGTGGACACACAATTTTTTGCTGCAAGCGGACACATTCTAGTCCAATATCGCATCCACTACATTGTATCAAATATATTCCTTGCAAGATATGAGTATCTAGTAAATGCATAGCCGTAGTAAAGCACCAAATGACAACTCTGCCGCAAGCTCAATACGTGATTGTGGTCTTCAGTTCCACCTCAGTCTCAATATATGGTTGTGGTCTCAAAGGTGCATCCCTAGCTCAACAAAGTGCCCAAAGAACACTAGCATTGGGTATACTAGAATAGTAGAGTTGAGATGAAACAAGTATCCAGGATCTTGTTTTCTGGGGGGGCAGGCGAACACTCCTGCCATTTGGTAAATCATCAGAGTCCAACTCGTGTGCAAGACACTACTGGAAACTTCAAATTCCCTTACAGTGCACTACCTGATGAGGACATGCTGCATAAGACCAATATTGGAGACAGAGGACGAGTAGATCAGCAAGGGTGTCCTAACCATAACAGAGGGACAAAGCTCATCTGGTTCGAGTCACCAAGGTGGAAGCCACCATGGCCATCACTTTTACATGAGATTGAGCGCCAAGATGAATGACTACTTGTGCCATCGCTGTGTGTTAGAAAAGGATCTACTTCAGTCGAGGACGACTTCAATTCAAGAAAGGGAGAATGATGAGGACATGGTCATGCCAAGTACAAGCGAAGATCTCCAACTCAAGCTGGAGGTCTTATGCGCCATCTGAAGGGAGAGAGGATCATGCAACCATGTACTATTTTAGCCATGACCACGAAATTAATCCTCGAGCTCCCGAGTCAATAAGGAAGGCAAGTGTCATGTCAAGAAAGAGAGGGCCATGCAACCATACAATATTTTAGCCTTGACCACACAGAAGCTCATGACCCAATCCTCGAAGTCAATAAACTTGTGTCATGTCTCAAGGGTAGCCTAGTGACCATGACATTGATGCTATGCCTACGCATGTTCGGGTCTTAGGGATCACCTAGCGACCATGCCACCTCTTCCATTTGCTATGCATGTATTTATACACCCCAAGCTGCCACATCTTCCTCGGATTTTACTTAGGGATCACCTAGCAACAGTTTCGCCGTTTATGGGATTGTAAGACCCCACTTTTGATCTTAATTATATAATTGTAGTTTGTCCCAATCTTTGAGCTGCGTACTTTCAAATTCTTGCTTGAGTTCTTCAATTCGCAGACAGGGATTAGCCTTCATGGCGAGGTCAACCGGTTGGTGACACGGTTGATAACCAATGGAGATGTGGTGCTGAGGTTGCAGGGTTAGGGTATTTGTGATCTGAAGCCGGATCGGTGTGTTGCTCTCCGATCAAATCATCATTATCCTAAACCTGTCAAGTGGTATTCAGCTCCAAGGTTTACCGTCAGGTCTCCATCTATCCTTTAATTTTGAGTATTTTGTTTTCATCCTATAAATCCAGAAAATTGCCCAACAAAAATATTAGTCTTCATTGTTTCCCTTGTCCCATAAGGCCATTGCAATATTTTTAATTTCAGTTTGCTCTATTGAATGGTTGTCCATCGCATGTGTTTGTCTTTGTCGTTTCTAGATCGTGTGCTCGTCTAGTTATCAGGGCGAGTTTCAGTGTTTGAAAGAAAAAAAAAACCTGCTGATTTATTTGCTGCAAGAAAAGAGAAAAATAATTCATCAAGTTGAGAGAGACATGCATACCTGTGGTTAAGGTTGAAAGAATAGATCAAGTTGAGAAAGACACGTAGTGCAACAATCTTTACCTGATCCTTGTTCCATACGTGTGGTTCAACTTTAGCCATGCATCTAAATTTGGACCCACTGCGAACGTGGCTTTTGATCCCATAATTAGAAAATTTTGTTTTAGTCATAACGTCCAGTATCATCTGTCTAACAAACTACCAGTTTTTTTTTCGTGTTTTCCTCGGCTAGGTCAGTCACAAGAAGAAATTTCTAAATTTTGGCTATATATAGCTGTTGTAAGCAATGCATGCATGTGTCCGGCCAATTAGCGTTGTGGTAATTGTGGGCCATTTGTATGTTACCGGATTTTTTTATAATGTATACCTATATTAATTAATAAAAATAATTATGCCCAAATACAAGTTCAGCTGTCCAACCTATATTCTATGAGAAAGGAAGTCGGCCGTTTCCGCTGCCGACGAAGATCGCCGACGCCACGCGCCGACACCGCCAAACTCGGCGACCTCGCCGGCGGGAGCACAAAAACGTCGGTGGCGATGCCTCGGTGGAACTCTCCGTGGCTAACCCAAGAATTCTAATTGACAACGGCAAGAATCTATGTTGCCAGATTTTATTGTCCTACCGAAAGGTGTTTGTTTTAGATGTCTCCATTGAATGGAGTTATAATATAGAGTAAAATGCACCATGGGTACTTAAACTATTGGGGTAGTATTATCTGGGTATTCGAACTGAAAAAGCTACCACCTGAGTAGTCAAACTATTGGATAGTATCATCTGGGTACTCGAACTATAAAAGCTCTCACCTGGGTACTTAAACTATTGGGCAGTACCATCTGGGTACGCCAGGAGCGCGGGAAAATGAATTTTTAATTTTCTAAAAATTGATGAATAGCACTGGAATTTGTTATTTTTGTAAAAACATAATTAGAGCTCCAAAAATTCTAAAATTTTTTATGTAGCCTCTCCATGATGTACTTTACCTAGGAAAAATATGAAACTTGAAAAATGAGTTGTTTTTATATGTTTAAAAATTACCTATTTTAATCTGACTTTTATTTTAATTATTAAAATTCATGGAAGTTCATTTATTAATTAAAAGAGGTAATTTTTAAATATACAAAACTATTTATTTTTCAAATTTCATATTTTTTCTTAGGTAGAGTACATCATGGAGAGGCTACATAATTGTTTTTAGAATTTTTGGAGCTCTAATTATATTTTTTAAAAAATAACAAATTCCAGCGCTATTCATCAATTTTGAGAAAATAAAAAAGAATCAAAATTCATTTTTCCGCGCTCCTGGCGTACCCAAATGGTACTATCCAATAGTTTAAGTACCCAGGCGAGAGCTTTTATAGTTCGAGTATCCAGATGATACTATCCAATACTTTGAGACAACTGCTAATCCAACCGCCCCTACAGTGGACCACTGTAGGGGCGGTTGGTGTTGGAACCGCCCCCAGAGGCGGTTGCTGATCCAACCGCCCCTACAGTGGACCACTGTAGGGGCGGTTACTGATCTGGGCGCCAGGCTCCTGGGCCAGCCACTGTAGGGGCGGTTCCAACGCCAACCGTCCCCTACAGTGTGGGGGTGGCGTTCCCTTAGAGCTTTTTTCCCATAATGAGAGTCCAGATACTTGACAACGGCCATTTAGCAGATAGTTGAAACTTCAGAGCAATGAGAAGATAGACCAGAGATTTAACAATTTGGCCATGGGGGAACAGACCATGGAGAAGATGGATCCTCTTTGGTCTATTCCCACCCCCGCGCTAGAGAAACGGCAGAATTTTTAAACTGTATCAATAAAAGACAGATCCTGTTTGGTCTATTCCCTCCCCAACACTAGAAACGACTTTACTGTGTTTTTTAGGGAGCATGCCCTGTACCACATTGATCCATATATTTGTAAAAAAAAATTTGGGTTATGTTTCTTCTTTCTTATCTTTGTGCTTTTGGACAAAGTTGCCAGACAAAATCGTTTTGGGTTCTGTAGTAGGTACAAAGGGACTTATTAGTTGATTATCTTCTATAGAGGGAATAACTTGTATGAATAATTGTTTGGGTTCTAGGTAGTAGGAGTCAACGAGTATTCAGGTGTTGTACCAAAGTTTCCATGTGTGTGGAATTAGGAACCTACCATTAACTAACGGTTAAGATAGTTAATTGTGAGCCATCTCTGCAGCAGTGAGGAAAAACTTTTAGTTTTGCTTGATAGAATGATCAATTTTTAGATTGCTAGAATGATCAGTTTTTCTCTAAGCCTGCATAATTCTTAACTGTGATTGCTAGAGAACATGCAAACTTCCACTTCCCCAAGGCAATCCAAGTTGTAAAGAGGATCATAATTTTTAATGGACTGCGTTCATACCTGTGCATTGCAACGGGGAAAAAAAAACCATGCCAGTATGATAGGCGTCTCCATTGTGGTACTGAGTGCATACAGAGAGAAAACTGTCAGTGAGATGAAATATTCGCTGCAGCATTGTTTTACTGAAATATGACAGTATGATAGATTACTTGTGGCTGCATATAGCCCATTCCTTGGTTGTAAAACTCCATGCTGGTAAGTAACATGAGTAGGTCAGTTTCAAGTTTGTTTTTTAAATCTGCTAGCAGCACTGCCGATCATCTAAGAACTCAAATGGGAATGGTCACCCGTGCAGACCGCAAGCTCAAACGCGGATGGGCTGTCTGAGCAGTTTCAGAACGTGGCAAAATATAGTGGCTGTTATCTAAATTATTACAGTGAATTGAAATTAAATTATGACATAGCAAAATTTCTATGTAGTGGCTGTTATCTAAATTATTAAATACTTAGTTGTCACTTTATTGATGTTCAAAGGAATTCAGAGTACCAGTTCAGAACCTGGTAAAATATATAGTTTCTAGAGATGATGATCAGTTCTCTGTCATAGTCTGAATTCCTTGTTTTCATGACATGTAAGGTGACGTCCTTTTACTTTCCATCTCATAAGAAGTTATGGAGATAGCATTCCTCTCATTCCCATTATAATAGTGTTAGCCAGTGAGAGCCAAAAGTACTATTGGAATTTTCAATTCATTATAATTTTGTAAGAAATATAAAATTCATGGCTTCTAACTTTAGCATCCTATTTCCTTATTTATTTCTCACACAACTATCATGATAAGCGGATCAAAGAGTTTGAAACATGCACTTAGGCCTTTGTCTGCCAACGTTGAGTGAGTACTTACTACAACATGTAAGACAAGAAAGAAGCCTGAAATGTTTTGAAAGAAAATCAAGAAATATGTTGAAGGAATATCCCAAGTGCATTTTTCTTCATCATTTATTTGGCTCCCAAGCCATCACAACTAGCTTGGGGCAATCCAATAGAAAATCCATTTACTTTACTATTCAGTTTGGTCAAACATTAGTAAACTGAACTATCTTTCATCTTAAATCTTGACGTTTGTGCACTTCAGATTTTACAATATATACCAGTTGGTGGTAATAAGGCACCTTTGGCGACTCTGAAGGTAACAAGTCTTACTCTCTGGTTTCATATGCTGAAGAATAGGTGTATGCTGAAGAATAGGAACTCAATGGTTTTTAGATTGCTGCAGATACAAGCTGACATGTTCAGTGCATACGCATTAGGGGAATGCATTGTAAAGGATGAGCTGGAGTTTTTTCTCTGTTCAGTGTACAACACCTCGAGTGAAGATGTGATTCTGGTTTCATGTCATTGGAATTGGATTTGGTTTTGCACATGATTTTGTAAAATAGGTAGAGCTGCAGTTTTCTTTGTAGTGTACATAAGCAGCTCATGCTCTCTTTTTCGTTTTTTCAGGTTTGTCGGGGCAAACGGATCAAGGAGGTCTGTTGGTCTACTCATAATTGCCATTGCCACATATTTCTCATCTTGTCTCTGGCTCTTAGGGGATCGTGTTGCTGCAGCAACACTGGAAGGAATTCAGTGCCACTAACAAGCAAATTGGTAAGCTTTGGGCACGTGGACCTCAAGGGAGGCAGGAGCTCGATGCCACTAAATGATTTGGGGCGCCTTGTTTTTTTGGGAGCAAGAATGAGGGAGCATTGTATAAGCAACCGTGAGCTTTGATGAATGTAGCTAATTGCATCCCCAGATCCCCTGATTCACGTACTACCTCCTTAGAATTTGCTGTATCCATACTATGCAACCGTTCTGGAAACAAAATGCATTATTTATGAATCACTAATATGTAAATGTTCTGTTAGTCCTGATGTTTGAATTTGAACAAATAAATTTATTCAAGTTTCTTGCTTTGAGAAAGAACATTTGACATACAATTAGTTCCATGTCTGTATTTTTCATGGTATATGCACCATCCATTTTAGGCAGATGAGTATTATGGGGACAAGGGGAACTCATGTTGAGAAGAAGTATTTCTCTGATACCAAGTATAATGATATTAACCAGTGAGAAATAAATGTGGTGTAAAAGTTTTAAGTTCATAGAAAATATAAAGAGAAATTTTACAATGATTGGAAAAAAAATGGACCGTCCATTAGATCGGATCGGACGGTGGAAAAGTAGGAGGTACTCAAGTGGAGGTATTTGGTGGTACCAAATAGGTGAGAGATAGTACCAAATTAGGTGGGACTAAGTACCAAAATATGTGAGGACGTATCTATTTGTTACTTTCATTTTATTTTCAAGTAAGGGTAAATCAGTCATTTTATAGGGTCAAAACTGAGATTTTCATGTTTCTTCTTTTTTTTTCGGGGTAAGGCCTGTTGACCCGTCACTTTTTATTTGATGGATCATGTTCATCGTCGATTTACTGTGATTATACTGTGATGGCTCCTAATGGCTCGTGATTGCATGGCAAAATAGGAAATAGGAAAAATAATCGCCCGTTGGTTCCCTTATCATGCTTGATTTTCTTTCCTTTTTTTGTTTGCTAGGAGCAACGCAGGCCGCATATGCATGCATGCATGGCAAGGAAATTAAAGTCCTTACGTACAACAGTGACTTTGGGCCCAAAATATTTGATGGCGCCTATCACAACTTTTTAAAATTCCGCTTCGACTCATTCTTTGGCTTACGGTTGTTTGCACGGTTATACCTTTGCTATACCAACGTTCTCTCAAGGGAGATATGTAGATGAGCCAATACGAGTACCAATGTGGTACTTGCATCATGAAAACCAATGTAGATGAGTTGTAAAGTTTGTTTACCTTATAATCAATAAAATCTCCAGTAGGGGCGTTTGCCCTCCTGTTTTCTCAAAAAAAAAAAAAAAAAAAAAAAAAACGTTCTCCCAAGGTAGATATGGAACGGCGGCGGTGTGGTGTCTGGGGGCAGGCCGGCGGCGACGGGGCAGCGCTCAGTGTCTCCAGATCACGAACTCGCCCCTGGCGACGGGCGGCGCACGACAACGAGCGGCACACGATGCAGCAACGAAGGGATTGATAGTTATTTTTTTTAGAATGAGGGGATCGATAGGTGAGATGTATTAGGCTAGGATTACATTGATCGGCCCACAAACGTGTAACTCGAGAAGGGCACACCTCAATTACTAAAATACCCATAATAATATTTGTGCTCACTAATTGCTTAGAAAATAAAAAATGATGTAAGTACTTGGAAGTACCATGGTACTTTTTCAACCATTGTAAAAGAACTCATAGTTGTTCCTGTGCCATATTGTTTTATTCTTTTCTCACACAACTATCATAAGTACTTCAGTGTAGCATGGCTAACAAGATACAAATCTGTAAAAATCTGTAATCTTGTTGGAAGCCTGTAATCTTGTTGAACAGAAGTGTCAAGTGGACGATATAACACCCGTAGCAACGCACGGGCATGATTCTAGGAAGATAGTAGAATTCGTTTCAATATCCGCTCGATGTTCGAGGGGGCAGTCTACTCAGATTTTTTTTGAGAATATACGTGGTGGCTGCTGGGGGATTACCGGAGTGTGGACAATTTGTGTTCATTTTCAAGAATATATTTTTCTGGCCGCAGTTGACCTGCTTGCAATGAGCTCAGCTGCGGACCCTATGGTCCAATATAGTTCAGGTTGGTGAGGTAGAATCGACATCCCCTTTGGGTTAATTGTTTACATTGGATAATGATGTGATGATGACGTCCCGTGATTCATTTTTTTTTTCAAACGAAGGCACCCCTCCATTTCCATTATCGATGACAACGGAAATACAACGAGTATCACAGATAGGAAAGAGAAACAGGACAACAGGAAGGAGATTACTACCCTCTCCCACCAGGAAATAAAAACTACCATGCTTGGACCTGGGGAATGACTCAACCAGGACCAACTGAGACAATCCTAACCCCAAAATAGAACCCAGACGGCCAGAAGACCGATCAAGCGAGTTACGTACATTCTTCAGTATTACAAACTGTCTTAGAGCCACCTAGTTTCAGGCAAACTGACGAGGACTTTCCTCATCTTCATAGCTTCTGCTCTTACTCATCATGCAGCATCTTCACGTGTTTCGGTCATCCCGCCCATCGCGCACCCTTTCCGGTGTTGTCGCCCTTCTTCTTCTTCTTTTTTGCAAGATTAGTAGCAATCTCCAGCAGCGTATTGATCCCTTCCAAGTAACTTCCCTTTGTCACCACCTGCATATAAATCTGCCCAATAACCCATAAGCATCGCCCCATAGCAAACTATGTGAGCAGGATCAGCAATACTATGTGCTTCAAAACAAGTTTTGTTACGACTTTTCCAAATGGCCCAACAAATTGCAGCTACACCCAAAGTATGAAACTGTTTTCCATAAGGGATCCACGTTTCAAGCCAAATCCAGCATTGATTAAGATTTCTTGGAACATCACAAGCCCCAATGCAAGTTGCTACCATAGCCCAAACCGATTTAGCAACATTACAAGTGAAAAATAAATGCTCTACCGTTTCATCCCATTTACAAAAATAACAACTTGGATCACCAGTCCAGTTTCTCCTTATCATGTTATCTTTAGTAAGAACCGCATTGTTAGTCAACAGCCATAAGAAAATTTTAATTTTTGCAGGTATTTTGCCCTTCCAAATTTTCTTATGAAAGAAACCGGTCATTTCAGATCTAGTCAAACCTTCATAAACAGATTTCACAAGTAAAGCCTTTTTTCTTTCCCAACATCCAAACAGCATGGTCATTACCCCCGAGTAATGGAAACTAGCAGCATCATTTTTTCAAAGTATTCCAGCTATCTAACCAGTCACCTAACAACCATCTAGTAAATCTTACTGCATCTGGATTTGAGATAAATTGAGCCACAGTGATATCCTGATCTATGCATAACTCAAAGATGTTCTGAAATATAACACAAATAGGTTTTTCATACAGCCAGGTGTCTTCCAAAACAGAGTTCTTTCACCATTCCTAACTACCATTTTCCTCCCTTGTAGATACACATCTTTTATTTTTAATAGATCAGACCATGTGTGAGAATCATCTTGCCTATGCTTCACATTAACAAGAGGTTCATTCCTAATATATTTGTGCTACACAATTGTTTGCCACAAACCAGACTGCTTTCCAGTTTCCACCACCATTTGCACATGAGACTAACATTCATGAGCCTTAGGTTTTTAATTCCCGTGACCACCTTTTTTCTTACTCTTACATATTTTCTCCCATTTTTTTTAGAAAGGGGAATATATTTATATCCCAAATTTTCGCATTGATCAATGCATATGGCATTTTATTATTACAACAAAACTAGAAGAAAAGGTTTAAGGTACCTCAAAAACAAAGTTTTGCGCCATAAAGATAATAAAAGATTCCCAACCAAGACTAAAAAGCAATTCTATTACTAAAGTTCCAGCCATGTCTAGCAAACACTTCCATGGCGGTCGTTTCAATGGTCTTGCAACCTATTTTCGTCAAATGGCGATCCTCCTCCTCCTTCGCAATGAGACCGAACCTAGTCCAATAGGTCCCCCGAAGATAGCCTGCAAGTAAGATGGCTGTATAGCCTTGTTAAAAGCTATATCATTTCCGGTTAGCCAAATCACCCAACACATGGCACTTGCACCCACGATGATCTCGAGATTTCAGCTTCCTATTTATCCCTTCCAACCAGCCATTAAAAATATTGTGTACACTAGTTGGTGGTGATAAATTAAAGGAAACATGAACAATTCTCCAAATAAACTTGGCAAAATGACAAGTCAAAAAATAGGTGTTGAATAGACTCATTGGAGGAACAAAAACAACATTTCCTATCTCCATGCCACTGCCATCTTGCTAAATTATCTTTGGTTAGAACAACTCCTTTGTACAAGTACCACATAAAAACTTTGATTTTGAGAGGTAGTTTTAATTTCCATATGAAAGTATTATAAGGTAGAGCTTGTCTTCCTAAAAGAGCTCTATATATCGATTTCACAGAAAACAATCCGTTTTGATGTAGCCCCCACACAAATCGGTCCCTCTGATTTGTTAAGTGTATATTTGCCACCATGGTTACTACATTATGCCATGCTTGCAAATTAACACCTGTCAGAGATCTCCTGAAAGCTACATTTAGCGGTATTGTAGACATCACTGCTCTTACAAATACATTTTTTCTTCTCACAATGTTATAAAGTGCGGAAAGAGCGATTTCAAAGGGGCGTGGTCTTATCCACGAATCCTCCCAAAATCGCACTTGAGACCCATCACCTAGATCAAACTTACCCAATGCGAGAAACTCCGTCTTGACCTTCATAAGGCCAGCCCAAAATTGAGAATCTCCGGGCATGTGTTGAACCCGTGTCAAGCTTTTATTCCTTAGGTATTTATTCCTAAGCAACTGTTGCCAAACCCCATCTCTCGTTTATTAAATTAAACAACCATTTGCTAAGGAGACACTTGTTGTGAGTTTCTAGATTTAGCACACCCAACCCTCCTTGGCCTCTTGGCGTGCAAACTACCTCCCACTTAGTCGCCTATATTTTTTCTTGTGTTCACCACTTTGCCAAAAAAAAAGTGATCTATAATAATCTAATTTCTTCAAAACCCCTTCGGAACTTCAAAAAGGATAACATGAACATGGGAAGACTACTCAAGATAGAATTGATTAGAACAAGTCTTCCTCCTACTGATAACATCTTGCCCCTCCAACAAACCTAAGTCTTTTTGGAATCTTTCCTCAACATGTTTCCAGTCCTTATTCAAAAGTTTTCTATGGTGCATAGGGATTCCTAGATATCCGAAAGGGAAAGATCCCACATTGCACCCAAAAATTTGTGAGTAGTCAAGTTGATTGACTTTGGCCGCCCCATAGCAAAACAATTCACTTTTATGGAAGTTGATCTTGAGTCCCGATAATTGTTTAAAAGCACAAAGCAGGAGCTTCATGTTTTTAGCCCTCTCCAGATCATTATCCATAAAGATAATAGTATCATCCGCATACTGGAGGACCGAAAGTCCCTCATCTATCAAATGTGGAACAACCCCTTAATTTGTTCCTCCTCTTTAGCTCTTGAAATAAGTACAGCCAACATGTCTACCACTATATTAAACAAGACTCGGCGATAGTGGGTCCCCTTGACTCACCCCTTTTCTTGTTTGGAAATAGTGGCCTACATTATCATTAACCTTCACCGCAACACTCCCTCTAGAGATGACTTTCGAAATCCATTCACACCAGTTGGTGAGAATCCTTTCATTCGAAGAACTTGTTGTATGAAAGGCCACTTTAGCTTATCATAAGTTTTTTCAAAGTCTAGTTTTAAAATAACAAGATCTTACTTTTTTCTATGTAACTCATGAATTGTTTCATGCAAAGTCACTACTCCTTCCATTATATAGCGACTGGTATGAAAGCCGTTTGAGATGGCCCTATCAATTTATCCGCCACTTTCGCAATCTATTATTTAGTACTTTTGTAAAAAATTTAAAGCTTACATTTAGAAGGCATATTGGTCTATATTGTTGGATCCGAACCGCATCAAGAACCTTTGGTAACAAAGTAATTATCCCAAAATTTAGGCTATGAATAGGCGGTCTTCCAAAGATGGAACTCAAGAAACAAGCTCATCAAATCCGACTTCACAATCTCCCAAAAGAATTGATAAAATTCAGCGGGAAATCCATCTCACCGGGTGCCTTGTTGTGTTCCATGTCGAAGATTGCCATTTTAACTTCCTCCTCGCTGAATGGAGCCGTCAATACTTGATTCTCCTCCTCCGACACTTGAGGTATATCATATCTCAAAGTCTCGTCCATTGAGAAAGAATTTTGTATATGAGGTCCAAACAGTCCTTTGTAGTATTCAGTTATGAAATTTTCTAGGTTCGCATCTCCAACAATAACCCCTTGTTCCTGTTCTAACTGTACAATTTTAGTTTTCCTATGTCTCCCACTTGCCACTAGGTGGAAATACTTAGTGTTATCATCCCCTTGCAATAACCTTGTTGTTTTTGATCGTTGGAGCCAGTAAATCTCCTCCTCTCTAACAACTTAGTTAATTGCTCTTTTAGATGATATCTAAGGTTTTGCTCTTGTTGTGATAACAAACAAGTCTCTGCCTTTCTATCTAAGGCATCTATGTTAGCCAAGAGATTAGATTTATGGTTCTTTTTTGTGAGACTAAATTCCTGGCCCATCCTCTAAGGAAACGTCTTAGTCTTCTTATTTTATTTTGCCACCGTTCCATGGGTGACCAATATTTCCTTTTAGTGCCTCCTCCTTGCCAAAAGAATTTCCTCCTCATCTTATCCAATTTGTATATTACTGTTTTGGGAGCCAGATATATTGACATCTGATACACAGGGGTGTTATTAAGACTTGCACTAATTAAAGTAGATCTGCCAGCAATGGACATAATCCACCTTTCCACACATCTAACTTTTTTGCACTTTTGTCCAACAAAGGTGTCCAATCAATAATGTGCAATCTACTAGGACTTACTGGCACCCCTAGATACTTAATGGAAAAGGTCCCCACTTGACAATTGAATATTTTAGCATATATACTATCCCAAGATCCCTCATCATTCACAGTGACCACTTCACTTTTATGGAAATTTATCTTAAGACCTGCCATCACCCATACATATATAAAAGGAGTTTCAAATTTCTAGCTCCCCGGATATCATGTCTCGTACAAATAATGGTGTCATCTGCATATTGCAGGATAGCCACACCTTTATCTATAATATGATCAATCAACCCACATATCATGTTATTACTTTGAGCTCTTATAATCATTCGAGTTAAACCATTAGCCACAAAGTTAAAAAGTAATGGGGAAAGGGGATCCCCTTGCCTCACACCCTTGCAACTTTTAATGTATGGCCCAATTAGATCATTCAGCTTGACACTAACAGTTCCCCCACAAACCACTTGTTTAATCCACCCACACCATTGCTCACATAGTCCTCTTTGTTGCTAAACTATCAAATAAAAAATTCCAGTTTACTTTGTCGTACGCTTTTTCAAAATCCAACTTTAAGACAATTCCAATTTGTTTTTTCCTCTTAGTCTCATGTAAAATTTCATGAAGAACCATTACTCTACTCATAATATTTCTTCCTTTCATAAATGCAGTTTGATTCCTATGAAACGTCCCGTGATTCATGATAGCTATTAGAAACCGTAAGACAATCCAAGGCCTGGGGCTACCAGGTTTACGAAAACAAAAGTTGAGTAGAGCACCTGCACATGTAAATAAATTCACACGCCTATGCACACCCTTCAGGCTTCCATGAATTTTGGTGACTCGAACTATTTTGCGGAGATTTTCCAGTTGCCTCCTACTCCCAAGACACGTGATCCGGCACCATGTTTCTTACTCATTACTCGTACTGTGAAAGTATAGGACTGCGGGTATGTATATATGTTGTGCCACTCATAGGTGTCTCATTTTGTTGGCACACATTGACTATTAAATGAAAGTAATATCTTGCACTGAAGATATGATCATCAACACTGTAACTAAGTGCATACTATAGAATACATATAGTGTCGCCTCTCCTGGGACTGAAATATCGAGCTTCCATGCAGAAAATCACCAAGGGACCCAAAAAGATTTAACATAATGAATTATGATCCATATTTTTATTGGTTATAAATTATGATCCGTAATAGGTGCACAGTTCTGGTCCGATTTCTCATGCTGCATTTTCCAGATTAACTTAATGTAGTAGGTGCACTCTATCTTATCTACTAGATCTGATCAGCAGAACTGTAACAAAATATACCGCAGAAGGTGGATGAAGCAAAATGAAAATGAATCACTTTCTTAGTTAACAAGATGTTGCTTCTGTCACGCATATTTTCTCGTCAGTAGTGTCCAGAAATTTTTTACATACACACATCAGCTCTTGCAGCTAACAAACTCTTTTGGGGTGACCGATCTACGGTTTTAGTATTAATTATCAAATACCCAAATACATGCTAATGGTGTACAATGAAGACGTTAACTTTCCTTGATCCATTCTCGAAGAATAAACATCTTACAAATAATCTATTGATTTTCTGGTGGAAACATTGTCACGTGTGCCAGTAGAGAGGATTACAGTAATCTAAAAAAGCCACCCCTTCATCTGGACGGAGTACAAATGCCAACTGCACAGAAGGCAATTGACCACATTGTGTGTCACGTGATTGCACACATTGTGCCTAGACGGAAGCATAATCCGTAGATATGGTAATTTGGAACATTCCGCATTCTTCAACTACAAAGAACTGTCCCTAACTACTCTGCCTCCAATTCTTCGGCTACAGCGAACTGTCCGTCTGCCTCCAATTCCTGTTGCATTCTGAATAAATGTACCTTTTAACTTCGTCATATTTTTTATATCTCTGCTCTCTGTACTATGTAATATACTACGATACTTTTGTGTTCTGCAAAAAATGAAAGCTTCACATATATATATATAGGGGCACACGAAAAGGGTGTAGTTAATATATATAGTGGATGCCAGAGCACACTAGTACTTTAGAGACGGGTTCATTGGATTTAAGAGGCAGTAACCACTACTATAAATTTCTACATCACAGCCGTTTTGCAACCCTCATCGCTGCCGGAAAATGAACCGGCAGTGAACAACCGGCAGTGATGTGAGGGGGTGCATCACTGACGGTTTTTTCGCCCCGGCGGTGATGATTGTACAACCTGTCGGGTCTTATCCGAAGCCGGCAATGTTATGGACATCAACACTGGCGGCTGCAACCAACACCCGACAGTGATAAAAAAAATCCAACAAGCATGCTCCTCAATTGCTACAGACGCCACCGCTACCAAACAATTCATCGAAGATTCATACATCACAGACAAAAAGAAATTCAACACATCAGAAATCTCTTTCACAAATCGTTTCATCAGAAATCTCTTCCACAAATCGTTTCATACAACACAAATAAAGATGCGAGTCCCTGTCCTAGAAAGATGTGTGCTTGCTTGCTTTGTCGATGAACTGAGCTTCAACTTCAATCATGGCAAATAATCCCAATCTCAATCTTTGATAAACTAATATAGCAAGAGCCCGATGGATGGAACAGATCAGATTGATGTACACCGCATCAGGTGGCTGTGAACGCACTAGAGAGAAGCAAATCGGATCGAGCATCACACAGATTGAACAAATCAGATGCACCTACCATAGTGGCCTATTGATTCGATCTCCATTCTACTGCTTGCAGCACGTGTAGCAAAGAGAAGCATGGCTGTGAACGTCGTCGCCCCCTCCTCCGCAAGCAACGGGAATAGGAGATTTCTGAGGAGAGAAATTACCTTGAGCCATGAGGAAGAAGAAGCAGAAGCCGATCCTTGTCCTTGTCGCTGGTTGACCGCGCCCGTGGCCTCATGCCCACGCCGTGTGTTGGCCTCCTTCACGCTCGAGCCGCGCAGCTGCCCTCAAGCCGGTCGCCGAGCGCTGGCCTCGTGCCCACGGCAGGCCTCGTGCCCGCGGCGCGCCGGGTGCTGCTGTGCGCGACGGCCTGGTGCGCGCGGCACGCCAAGGGCCTGGCTGGCCACCGATGCCCAGGACGTGCGGCAGCAGGTCGTAGCTGGGTGCTCCACCAACACATCCGAAGAGGACCGGCACGGCGATGCTCTCATGATTGTGG